>NGKJ01000011.1:46732-123482 GCA_002162495.1 Myriosclerotinia curreyana
GGGGGAAGGTGAGGAGTACAGCCTCATGACTGGATGGGTGTGTATGAATGGACGACGATGCTGCTGTGAATGGATGTACGGATGAAGGGGCATTCATCCTTGATTTATTTAGAATCATATATGTATAGTCTAAGCGTACGAAAGGTCAGATGAGCTTGCCGGCCTATTCACCTTCAAGTTGACCATAGACACTCTAAATGAAACTATTATGTAAAAATTCCATTGCTCACCTACTCACAACAAAAGAGATCCGGTATCAACCCATGCTTGTAGTTACACTCACTTACAAAGGTCAACTCTGAGGCTCGAGTTCACTCGTTGCCTATAGGAGTAGAAGGATTGGTTTTCTATGCACATCTCAGATGTACAACAAGAACAAGAACAAGAACTTTTAAAGACCACTAAATAAATGATCTAATTGACTCTCAATATCATATATTTCACTCTCTATTTCACTCTCTGAAACCTCTCTATTTCACTCTCGGAACCTCAGATGTGCAACAAAGCCTTAATCTCAATATCGTATATTTCGTTCTCTATTTAACTCTCGGAACCTCAGATGTGCAACAAAACCTTAAGACCACTGTTCTAACCGGCCGAACAGTGTCCACAACAGTTTGGAGAAGATATGATTGAGGGTAGTACTGACTATCTGGAGTACTAATTCTCCCACCCTTTCCAAAGTAACACATGAGCTCACCAGTATGGCTTGAAATGGACTGAACCTCAAAATAACCAAGCTATTGTGGTACTAAAACACTTGCAAGGTGGTTGTGTGGGAGTTTGGTATTGGGAGGAGAGAGTTTCTAGAAATGACCTCAAAATTTTCCATTCTCTTGAATATTCGAGCGGTGTGTTGGGCGGCGAGGTCATCCAAATACAAAATCGTGATAGAGGGTCGTTCATTTAATAAATCCTTTTCAACAGCCAAACATTTCCATATCAGCCGTTGAGAGTTAGACGAAAGAGAGGAGGGGGGAAGTGTGGGGGGGCGGGGATAGTCGAATCCACATTTCGGTGTGGGGTTCGATGTGAAGTCAAGATTTCGGAGTCTTGCTGTGATTCTTCTTTATTATTTTGGTCCCGGCAGAACACTCTTGATCCCATTCGTGCCCAGAATCTAATCACATCTTTGCGGTTTATTCTTTGCTCGTCCATATACACAGAAGTGCAAAATTCCAATTATGCATACGAAATACATTCACTACATCAGAGCGATGATCACCACTCTCATCTAAACTTATTTCCTGCTGATTAGTAGATTCCCCTGGGCTCTATTGGCAAAACAATCAACCATCACACAAGGCAAAAGGTAAATCGAATGTCCTCGGTGAGACTCGAACTCACGACCTTTGGATGGCCAAGTGACTGTTAACAATCACCTCATAGAAGTATATGAGACCAACGCTCTAACCAACTGAGCCACGAAGACTTGCTATCGATTTTAGATGGTTGGCCGTTCCCTACTTGGCTCTATAAATCTGGTATTGTGGGGTATGAAGAGTTTTCCTTGCATGCTTGTTTGGCCCGCTACACTTGCATGAGTTGGGTTACATCCCGGCGGGGGGCCAATCTGTTGTCTCGAAGGCGTTAGCGTAAATGAAGAACATCATGAGTGTTTCAACTTCACTTGATAATAATATCAACAATAATGAATTTAGCAATTGGTGTTTTTAAAGGATTATAATTATAATACTCAGCTCTTTAACGGTATAATTTGTATCGAAAAATAATGTAAAGTTGTTAAGTTGTCAATTATTGAATACCAAACATTATCTCTACCCTTCATTTCCAAGATTAAGCGAACCGAACAAACCAATGCTGCGAATACTGCACCTCACATGATTTACAAATAAGAAGTTCTCTTTTGAGTACCAATTACCCAATTTACTGACCTCATCAGACATGCAGGTCGATAAATCAGAAAAAGCACCTTGGTAATGTTCACGGGAGGAATAATGATTGCCATGCTGCTTTTGGCATACTTCACGTGCGTTTTAATCTTGGCAAGTGATTTGATTCGGCTCAATTTCGGGTTTTATGCAGTCATCCAAACGCCCGGTGCGCCGTTCTCTTCCTTCTTGGCTGATGTGGGAAAGTTTCCTGTCGCCTTCAAATTCTCGTGATGGTCACAAGAATGCCTAATATGGAATCAAATGAAATGACCAACCAAATCTTTGGTACTTTGCCCGATGCGTACCCTGCCTACTCATGCATGCATTAGCTGCACAACCACAAATGATCAATACCCCGCCAAGTGAGGGGAAATCGAGTAACGATTCGGAATTATGATATATTGAAAAGGTAACAAGTCGTCCCAAGTCTTCATCAGTCACATTCTCGGACCGATAGTTATGCAAGCCGAGTGTCCTGTTGGGCCAAATTCGGAGCAGTTCATCGCTTGAACCATTCAAATGCACAGGAACGTAGCCATTCCTAGCCTCCGAAGTCAAAATCCCAGCAACCCCAGACTTTGGCTCCCGCCATCGGATTTATACAAGGAAATTACTACTTTTTCTGATAATCTGGGGAAGAGCTTTGTGAGCTCATAGCAAACATTTCACGGTGGTATGTAACTGGAGTATGTAACTGCACTATGTAACTGCAGTATGCAGATGGAGCTATAGCTGGTCTAGGTAACCCGAGCTATATGCATGATGCCGTGCGAAATTATGACACTGCACGAATATTCAGCTTCGATGTCATTCATGTTCATAGAATATTTTAATTACCCTTCCAATTCCTACAAGAATCCTCGCAATCTCCCCTGAAAGAGAAAACCTACAATTTTTGATCGCTTCTCTATCCTTCACCTCCAGGAAGCTCTTGAAAAATTTCTGTCGAAATGAGGTCCTTATTGTCAGTTGCTTCAATTGCAATCTTTGTGACTTCTACGTCTGCACAGAATGATGGAGATTTCTCTCCCCCAAGCTACCCATCTCCGTGGATGAATGGCAAGGGCGATTGGGCAGATGCATATGCCAAAGCAAAGAAATTTGTGAGCCAGCTCACAGTTCTCGAGAAAGTTAACCTGACCACTGGTGTTGGTTGGGAAGGCGAATCTTGCGTGGGAAATACTGGTGCAATTCCGCGACTCAATTTTCCGGGAATATGTCTACAAGATTCTCCCCTTGGAATTCGAGATAGTGAGTGTTTCTTTAAAGCAAAGCATATTAAACCACTAAACAGTATCGATTAGCCGATTACAATTCTGCTTTCCCTTCTGGAATGAATGCCGCTGCAACTTGGAGTTATGATTTGATAAAGGCTAGAGGTAATGCTATGGGAAAGGAACATAGAGGGAAAGGCATCGATGTCCAATTAGGTCCTGTAGCAGGTATGCCAGTCATTCAGAGCCGATTTAATACTCAGTTTCGTTAACTTAGGCTAGGTCCGCTTGGAAGAGCACCAGAAGGTGGAAGAAACTGGGAAGGGTTCAGCCCAGATCCCGTTCTTACAGGAGTTAGCATGGCGGCGACAATTAAAGGAATTCGTAAGATTATCTATTCATTTTGTTCTCTCTCAGTTCACACTATTCTCAAATCTCTTCTTGCTCGATACTTGTATTATTCTCTTCCAAACCCCTCTGTTATGATTAATACTGACTCTCACAGAGGATGCCGGAGTTATTGCTTGCGCAAAACATTTTATCATGAATGAACAAGAACATTACAGAGAACCTAGTGGATCTAACAATGCTGCATACTCTTCAAACTTGGATGACAAGACCATGCACGAACTTTATTTATGGTTAGTGGCAGATGTTTTGTTGCGGATGTTGGCTGATCATCATGTAGGCCATTCGCAGATGCCGTTCGAGCAGGAGCTGGTGCAGTTATGTGTTCTTACAATCGAATCAATCAAAGTTATGGATCAGAAAATAGTTGGACACTCAATTATTTGTTGAAGAATGAATTGGACTTTCAAGGTTTTGGTAATTTTGCAATCTGAAGTGATTTGTATGAATACTGGCTAACTTAACTTGATAGTCGTGAGTGATTGGTGGGCACAGCATTCAGGAGTTGCCAGTGCATTGGCTGGATTAGAGTAAAGTTCCCAACTTATCAGGTGACATACCTTGAGCTAATTCTAGTTTAGCATGACCATGGCTGGGGATCAAAACCTAGCATCAGGAAACACATATTGGGGAACTTGGCTCACCAATGCCGTTCTTAATGGCACCATCCCTCAGTGGCGTCTTGACGACATGGTCGTTCGAATCATGTCAGCATATTACAAAGTTGGTAGAGATTCAGCTAAAGTTCCAGTGAACTTTAACTCTTGGAATCTTAGCACATACGGGTACCAGCATCCACTTGCCGGCGAAGGATTTACTCAAATCAATCAGCATGTCAATGTGCAAGATGATCATGCAGCACTAATTCGCGAAATTGGTGCTAAGTCGACTGTTCTCTTAAAGAACACGAAAGGCGCATTGCCATTGCATCGCCCAAGGAGCATAGCTATCATTGGAGAAGATGCTCATGACAATCCTGGTGGTCCAAATTCATGCGCAGATCGTGGGTGCAATATTGGCACACTCGCAATGGTATGTGTTACCATTTAACTATTGATGAAGCTTGCTGATCACTATTCATTATCCTAGGGTTGGGGTTCTGGTACCGCAAACTTTCCATACCTCATCGCGCCAATCACAGCTTTGAAAGCGCAAGCTGCAAAAGATCATACAACTGTCAGGAATGTCAGCAACAATTATGATTTCGCCGCTGTCGCTGCAGCAGCTGCAAATGCTTCGGCCGCAATAGTATTCGCAAACGCAAATGGCGGAGAAGCTTTCATCACCATCGATGGAAATCAAGGAGACAGAAATAATTTGACTTTGTGGGGTAATGGAGATTCTCTCATCAATTACGTTGCATCCATCAACAAAAACACAATCGTTGTTCTTCACACGATTGGACCCGTCATAGTCGAAGCATATAGAAACCATCCTAACGTAACTGCTATACTTTGGGCCGGTTTACCTGGTCAAGAATCCGGAAACTCCATCACAGACGTGTTGTATGGAGAAGTAAACCCACAAGCAAAGTCCGTCTTCACTTGGGGAAAATCTCGCGAAGATTACGGTGTAGATGTCGAGTACACCATCACCTCGCCAGATCCGCAATTGAATTTCGATGAGGGTGTATTCATCGACTACCGACACTTCGACGCCGCAAATATCGAGCCATCCTACGAATTCGGTTTTGGTCTCTCATATACCACGTTCTCGTACTCCGATCTTCGTATCCAGCGTCAATATGCCTCTCCTTATATACCAACAAAAGGAGAAACATTGTCGGCCCCAAAATTCGGTAGAATAAATTATAATGCATCAGCTGCGCAATTTCCACCAGGCTTCCATAAAGTTCCTCTTTATGTATATCCATATCTTGACGGTCCATTGATCACAAATCAAAGCGATCAAGCTCCTCCTCATTCAAAAGATAGTACACCACAGCCACTTCTCCCTGCTGGTGGTGCTCCAGGTGGTAACCCAGGGTTGTATGATGTGCTTTATACCGTCTCTGCAAAAGTCACCAACACGGGCAAGGTCTCTGGAACGGAAATTCCTCAACTTGTATGACCCTCTCTTTTGCCTCACTCCCTCTCTATCTTGTCTCCTCAAATAATACCAAATAGAATTCTAACCGCATATGAACACAGTACCTATCCTTCGGCGGCCCCACCGACCCCAAAGTCGTCCTCAGAGCATTCGACGACATGGAGCTAGAACCCCACGAGAGTGATACCTTCACCTACGGAATCACAAGACGCGATATTAGTAACTGGGATCCAGTAGCCCAGAATTGGTTTGTTAGTTCTTATCCCAAGAAAGTTTATGTGGGCAGTTCGAGTAGGAATTTGGTGTTGAGTGGGGATTTGCAATAAAGAAAAAATGAGAAACGGGCTCAGAGACTGAGGGCGTCAATAGCATTAACCTTACGAAGTATAGAGCTCTTAGACTCTCCATCTTAGCTAGAGACCTACAATCAACGCACACATGAATAATATCTTTCCAACCACTTACATTTTCCGCACTTTTCTGAGTCGTTATATGACTTAGGGTATGGTAAGATGGGTATTACAGTAAATTTGAAAGGAGGTGAGAAGTAGCTAGATTAGCTAATGTTCGAGACTCAAGTATGGATATCCTGGAAACTTGTGACGAAGTGCGTAGTTTCTCGAACAGAATTGTTGTAATGCTATGTATGTCTTCAAGAACGAGTGCAGTCAAGTTATATGTAGAGATGATCAATTGTTTGTTTGTCAAGAAAGACAGTAGAAGCGAGATTGGCTTGATGTATTTGATTGCAATGGAAGGTAGTTCCTTCCCTGCTTGTTCTATCTAGATATATGATTTTTCCTGCCTCATTATAAAAACAGCATAAACGAGGAACAGAAAAGAAAGAAACTTTCTAATGTAAGTAAACCAGGGGTATCATAACACCCAATGTTTTTTGCACAATAAATGCTGCTGCGTGTATTTTCCACAGTAAAATTATAACCACAATACCACGAGTACCTCCTCGCAATAATAAACTCCTCTTCTCCCGAGAACCTCATCAGCACAGAGCCATGCATAGCTACTGCCTGAAATATTATCGAACGTTGACACTGCCATAATATCACTTTCCAACTGTCATATACTCAACAAGTCCTATCCCAACTCACCATGTTCCAAGGTTGAATCACAACCATAACTCATATTTCCTATCACCATAACCTCCAAAGTCCATCATTTATCTTTCATTCATCCCACCAGATTTTAAAACAAGTCATCAATCCGAATTCCAGACTGCACCATGATCTGCATCTCTTCAAGAGAGAAATTATGTCGAGCTATCGCTTTCGAAGTTCAAGTACATGTGTACAGTAATGGGCGTGACTGAAGACCTGCACGCTCTAGGAACTTCGACGACGGGACCTTCCGACACACTGCTAGATCCCCAAGGTCTTTTATGGATTGAGTCGACGAATCGAAGAGGTCGTTGTTCTTGTCCTATTACAAGAAGCCAGGGTGGTTGGGGGGTATGGAACTCGTCGACGAACGTTATTGCCATCGATGTAGATAGGTCTCTCGGGCGCATCCCCCGATTCAATTGATGAATATGTAGGTCGTCTGCGGTGATTCTGACCATCAGCGCCATTATAATATGCGTTGCGGCCATAATATCCCGGTGCTTGACTTCGTCGGAGAGGTGGTGGGGTCCCGCGACGGATAGGTGCACCGCCATTATTGCGGCTCGCATAGACAGGTCTTCGTACCGTATTCCCAGAGGCAACATGGTCTCGTGGACGCTGAAGTTCCCCATCAGGGCCATAATATTTCCCATCGTAGCCATAATACCCTGTGTCTTCCCAAGAAATTTGGCTACTGTTGTTATCTTCTTGAAGGGGATGGGCGATCAAGGCTGGGAACGATGGACTTCTGGAGATCTTTATGATTATTAGCATGAAGTGCTTGCAAGAGTCGAGAAGTAGATAAACTTACCCTTGAGATAGGACGAACTCGCTTTCTACGTTGCTGTTCGTCCGCGTCTTCATCCTCCTCATAATCACGGAATTTGCGCTTGACGCCAACATTTGGATCAACCACAGTTCTTGGAGGGTATCCCATGCCCTCGGCCCAGTTCTTGGCAAAATCTTTGTCCCCCGCAAATGGATCTCCTCCCTCCTCAATCTTGGCATTATCTCGAATCTTCTTCTCTAAATCGAGTTGATATTTGTCCAAGGCAAATGATCTCTTGACTGGATCTCGAGATTCTAACGGGTACATCCGGCCTTCGTCACCTTCATACTCAATTATATTGTGGTAACTGTTGTAATCGTCGAGTGGCTGGTTATTCGGAGCCACGGTGTTCTCGTTCTGCCTGGCGTTGGCACCGATCGCAAGAACCTCCTGGTTTTGGTGTTCAAGTTGGTGCGGCTCTTCAAGATATGCTTCTTCCGTGGCGAAGTTATCGTTTCCTCCAAGACGAGGCTGATGATAGATGTACGGAGCTCTGTAGTTTCTCCGTTGTAGCTCGTCGATAGTATTCTCGAGTGCTTGGATTCTATTCTCCCCTTTCTTCACAAGATCTTGCATCCCGAAGTTGGCATGCTCGAGTTGCTTTTGCCTTAGGATTCCCCAGCGAACCCGCTCTTCCATCACCAGATTATCATTAATATTTCGATGATGTTCGACTCGTGATCTTTGATCCTGATGCCATTTATCCAAAATGGCAACAGCTTGCGTTCTGAGCTCCATCACCTCAACCCTGTACTCCCTCTCTAAGAGTCCCTGAGCTTTCGTGACGTGATCCAATTTCCTCACAAGTGAAACTCTCTCTTCCTTGAGATCTGCATGTGTACGGATGTTTTCGGGATCGTATGGCCGGTTGGCAGTCTCGTCAAAACGGGTTATGATGGATCGAAATCTTCTATCTTCCATCTGCATTGCATGTGCATGACTTTCTTGCAAGTTCTGGAGAGCCTCCTCGATCTTGAAGAGTTTTTCAAGATCAGGATCATCACGTTGTTCGAAAGGAGCCGGTTCTTGCAAATAGAAAGACGCGATGGCTCTTTGCAGAACAACAGTTGGTAGCTCTGGGTAATGGTTCTCGGCAGGATTGGCAACATAAGCATGAAGCATCTAGAGAAAGAAACATTAGAGACTGTTGAATCCAAGGCTAGAAGTCATGAGATATACATACAATCGAGTCGAATTTTTCGTCAACCTGTCTATCAAGTTCTTCGAAGGATTGATCTTCAAGAGCATCAAACCACACGTCATCATCGTATTCTTCGAACGCATTAACTGTCTGAAAAGAAGTCGACATGATGATAATCTTGAGTTTGTTTGTAGAAAAATTACAGTATAAATCGGGCTGGATGTAGTAAGGAAATGTAGGTAGAAGTTATATGTAGAAATTCAGAGTAACTTTGTCTGTTGTCTAGTAGAAGTTGATGTCAAGAAAATATTTCTACAAAATAAGAATCAAGATGGAGGAAGGAAGTTTTTTTGAGTTGGATAGGGAACGGTTTTATAAACAGATCCAGCCGCCTCGATTTTTAATTCGTGATAAGCGACAATAGAGGCATTGCCGTATTATTAAAAAAAACATTTGCTTTGATAGGACGTCAAATTAAAATTGCAGTACTAATAATTGAATTTCTATTGTGATGGTGATGGTGATGATGAAGTGGTTGTATGATTCACTTTTTCGCGTGAATAGGTAATAATGAGTAAATCTTTCGATGATTGAGCATCTTCGTCGCATATTTTGGGTACAGTTCATATATATATATATATAAATATAAATTATTCTTCATTCTCTCCTGATACAACTTCAAAGGTCTCAATTATCTCTTCCATAAAATCTATACTTGAAAGCTAAGGTTCTCATAGAACAACATAGGTATGGTTGGTTAGATATTGTTATGATTCGCGTATTTCAGGAGGTATGTTTGGAAGTGAAAGGAGTGGAACGTGGGATAATAAGATAAGTGACAAGAAGACAAAAAATACCTACTTGGTCTGCTCCAGAATATCTTTATTCCGTGTCATTATTCTATAGGAATCTGGGATTTCTGCGGAGACTATTTATCGTTATTTTTGCATGTCGCAAATGAAAGTTACACTTGCCATCGAATAGAGGAGGCGCAGAGATATAGATGTTAGGTAGGTATATTTTGTACTTAAATGAGTGAATATGGGCTTTATTTATCATGCACTTGTTTGTTACTGTAATGAGGTGTAAATAGCATAGAATAGAAATGCTATGTTATACTCCGCTTGAGAAAACTTCAATTGTTTGTCTATGATGGAAGGCTAAACACTGCTACGTACCCCCGCGTTTGTATAGACTGCTTCCATCAATTACGTATAAATCATGTTCGAGTTTGTAGTGTAGTATTTTCTGATAAATAGAAACAATCTCTAGCAAGAACCGAGTGGATTTACCAAAATACCTTTATATTCCCACAGCCATAGCAAATAAACAGAAACTCTTTTGTGTGTCTTATACCAATCTATAGTGGGAGAGGGAAACACATCACATTGAAAATTAATGCGAACGAAAGATACCTAGGTATGCATTGACAAACTTGATGATGTATATGGTACTACAAGCTCGAATGGAACCTCGATTGAGATCCTATATCAAACAATAATGCAGCCAGGGGGATCAGTCCCAAGTTTTTGGATTATTACTATTGAGATGTAATTGCAGTATTTCTTTAGTCTTCGAGCTTGGAGAAGCCACAATAACCAGTCATTGTGTTGAGTAAGATTCACATCTAAAAGAAAAAAGGAATATTACTCTCCATGCCATCATATTAACATCCTTTCTTCAGCATTCGTTACTCCTCTGAACAACGAACCGGACCAAACACTAAATTGTAATATATCCATCCTTATAGTATTGAAGACTCCACAGGGAAAATTACAAAACCCCTTGAAATCTAACGCCTCGTATAGATTACCGAAGCTCCAGAAAATTCATCCTTCTCCTCCATCCAGACCATCGCAGTGGGAGCTGTTCTCATCAGACGTGGGTTGTCAATTCCTAGTGATCAAATTAGTACGTGTGCTATTTATGCAAGCCCAAGGAGAGAGTACTCACATCATATCATACCTATGCAGGAGAGTTCTTATCCCCCGATCATCTGAACATCACCTTCCAGAATAACTTCACTTCACAGATCAAACCCTTTTCCCCGACTTTAAGGTATGAAAATCTGCCGAGCACGGTGAGAAACAAGATAAGCAGACGGTGTGTGTAAACATAATCCCGCACGACCAAGTTCTTAACTATAGATCCGGACCATAAGGAATACACTCCTTTTTATAACGCACGCTGGAGCATCTCCCACAAGGACTTCTGCGATCACATAACTTTCTCATCTTCAAGCATGACTGACAACGAGGCGCCGGCTTGGGTCCAAATTTCGGTCCGGAAACAGGTGAAGAGGCCGTCTTGGCACGCTTAGGGAGAGGAGGAATTACTGAGTTGGAAGTTGATGATGCTTCAGCCCCATGAATATGATCAAATGCTTGACTGTTGGGAGGTAATGATTCAGGTGCAGAAAGAGGCGAGGATATCGTCATGGCGTGTTTGAGTGGAGGAGCTTTCGATGAGCTGGAAAGTGATGATGCTTCAGGTCCTGGCATATGACCCAATGCCTCAAGATTGTATGTTGGTGAAATGCTTAATGGTGATGTAGTATAGCGTGGAGGTGATGCGGCGCGTTTCTTGTTCTTTGGAACTTGCGGCATCCATTTCTTTCCGCGTGCGCCGGGGAGTTTGCGCTGAGTTGAGCGTTCACCAGAAGAAAATGGTGAAATCTCTTCTTTTGGTTCTTCTTTTGGTGGAGAAGGACCCATCTGATAGCCCATTTCGATGTAGTAGTTGGTAACTGTTGTCTGGCGCTTTGTAAGATCGTTCATTGTCTGTTGCCAATGCTCATCATCTTCTCTTTCCTGTTCCACAGTGAGACGTTGAAAACCATTACCTCCATCACCTTCGTAATCACTATCACCATCATCGTCATCATCATTATCAACTTCATCCTCGATTTCCATATCTTCATTCATATCAGTATCATCATCACCAGTGGCAACAACATCCTTGCCCCATTGCTTCGGAACTATGGGCACACGTTGATGTAGGTTCCTAATACGTTTGTTGAGGCTCTCAAAGGAATCACGAATAGAGTTTATATGGTCCTGAGCCACTTCTCCTATGTATTTTCTTTCAACTAGTTCCTCGAGGAATACACCCTGTCGATATTCCGTCTTGGTATGATTTGCCGCCGAAGCAACGCGGAGAGCTTCAAATCTAGGAAGCACTTCTGAGAACCTATGTGCCGGGTTACTGGGTCGATCTGTCATCTGATGGGGAACTCGTCTCGAAGACATTTTTCTAAGGAGGGACGAATGAGAAGGTGTTTGAAGTAATGGAAATGGAAGGTATTTTATTCAAAGTTCGAGAAAGATTCCAACTCGCAGGTCTGCAAGGTAGCAAAGCAAATTCTGGTAGAAAGAAAAAGATTTAATAGAATTTTAATCAAAGAATATATTATACAGCCAATTTAATAACATGGCTGGAGAGTTCGGATGGGACAGTTGGACGCGTCACGCTAGTAAAGAGTCACTTATCAAAATTCAAGGTGAACTGAGCAATTGCGGTATTTCAATTTCAATTTAAATTAAAAATAATGCAAATATTTCACTGCAGCCAAAGGAGGGGAAGATTGAAGATGAAATCTAAAGTAAAGGTGAGTCAGTCACTCGAGTCAGTCATATATGGCTATCTACATCTTTTCAAACCTAGGTGGAAGATGCATGGTGGATGCTAGAGTCATCGAAAAAATATGACCGTAGCATTATTGATATATTTCTATATCTTCATCTAATTTGCCTCTGGAGTGAGGCTTCATCTTCAGATATTCACTTAGAACAATAATTTATCATATAATTCGCAGTAAGTGAAATAATGAGTGAGTGCAATACTGCTAATGTTTCCTTTCTAGCCCCTTTTCAAGCCTGATGATAAAGTACGTATTAGATATATAATAGCGTAATATCGTAAGCAATGCATGCACAGCATCCTCAAAGACGCTTATACTTAGCACACAGATATAACATAATTCCCGCAAAATAGCATACAAGAAAGGGTTTGGGGGGCTCAAAAGCCATCATTTCTTGTGTTGACCTTCAAACTATGATCTTCTCAGGGTGGCACACAGCATAATGCGGGTTTGGCATAGGAGTCATCAGCTGTATACAATGCCAGAAAGAACTCCTGAAAGATCCTTTGAGAATGATTATCGTTAAGCTGAACCTAGAAGAAGATCTAGTTCATTGGCTACTAAACTATTTATTTCCTTTGATGATAGGTGTTCTGGTAGCACTTCACAACTTAGTACTAAGTTCACTGCCAATTATCTTACAAACAAGGCATAGTGAGAAAAAGAAGACCAGAAAATAAGAATACTATCGAAGCAGAAAATTTGATAGTAGTTTCCTTTGCAAAAGTATTCCTCAGTATCTAACACTTGGATGGACTTAGGGGTCTATCACGTGATGTTTATAATTGGTTCATGAATAAGTACAAGATAAGGAGTATTGAAGTGATTTTAAAATACCTCTGAGTATTCTCCTTTTGATTTGTTGTTATCATTATGTCCTTTGAAAATAAATTAAGTTGCCAAAGTAAGTCTCGAGGTGTTGTGACCACCGAATGTCGCTAACCCTTAATCAAAATGACAATGCACAAAATAGTAAAAACTTGTTCCCAACAAAGCCAACATATGCCTTCAATGAAACCACTTTGGAACTAAAACCCCAGAATTTGTGCCAATGATGTTCTGAGATCTGTCATCGTAGTATCAGTCCTTTCCGTTGCAGATTAGACAGGGGGTTGTCTTCTTTTGTTTGGAGTGCTCTGGTCAATATCTGTTATCACATCTCCCAACTTCCTCTTGAACCCAGCCATCTTCCCTTCCAATTCTCTATTTTCATCAACTAATGCCTTGTATTTCTTTTCCCAGCTCTCATTTTGGCGTTTTGAATCGATAAGAACCTTTTCCTTCTCTGCTTGACATGTCTTCAATCCCTCCTCCAATGTGACAATGCGACCTTCGTATTTGTTGTCGTTTTCCTTGATAGAAGACAACAGCTCAGAAGCCTTCTCTGTAGCCTTTCGTGAAGAATCAAAATATTCCCTGACGCTCTTCAATTTGCTCTCTTTCTCTCTGAACCATCTCAATTCACGCTCCAACGCCGCAAGCTTAGACACATTTGTATCCACTTCGCAAATCAACTCACTATTTTCCTTTTCAAGTGCCTCATTTACACTCACAATATTTCTATTCTCATCCATCAATTTCTCGATCCTAGTCTCGCAATCTTCGTGGCTACCGTGGAGAACTGATGATGTAGACTTGGCCTCTTGCGCGCTTCCTTGCTCTTCTGCGGGAGATCGATATTGATTGTTTGAACTTTGTGCTCCTACCACCATAAGGCTAGAATCTCTCAAAGATTGAAGAATCTCTCTGACAATGAGAACACATCTTGTAACAGTTTCCTTATTATTCACATGGCGTAGAACTCTGCGAAGTTGAGATAATGCCTTCTCAATTCGATTGTTGCGCTCGTCAGGTAACACAGTTTCTGGGATTGTAACTCCGGTTTGTTCAGATTCTCCAACAATCTCTCTGGCATCTGGATCTTTGATACCACTTCTCCGTGTGACCACACTCTCCATTGTTGTGATGCTCTCAATCGTCTCGCCTGTACCCTTGCCGTATCGTATAACGACGATGAAGCTTTCTTTCGCCATTGCCTTAGAGTTCGGTCTACGTAGTTTATTTTGCAAGTCCACTGGAGGGAGGTGTCTAAATAGTCAATTTATTAGCAATATTCCAATGTGACGTAGTGAAAGGACTGTGAACCTAATACGTAGAGACTTAAATAATAAGTACTTGAGATTGAAAACAATGGATGCTGGTAAAGGACTTTTTGAGTGATTATTGGCCAAGTTCTGTTTTGGATTGTTTATTGATGCAAGATCTTTCTTAAAATTAGGCAAATTATGAATACCTTGGGTGACAGGTCCCCGATTACCCCACAGTAATTGATATATCTTGACCCAAAATAGGAAAAAGACTTCATGAGACAGTCAATACAAGGTGGGAGGAAGCTACTAGAGAATGGAACCAATCCTGACAATAACGTGAACGGTTTCAAATTTACAAACTCAAGTTGGCACATCCATAAGAGCAAATAAATTATATCACATTCATATCAACATGGGAAGACGAGTCTCAACAGGTTTGTTCAGACGATGTTTATTCTTCTAGATTTAGCATAGAACTATGCATAAGATGATATGTCGCAACTGCATTGCCGTTCATCAAAATGACTTGCCGAAGTAATTCTCAGACCCTAACTAAACTAAAGAGACGATCCTGAAGACCCAGTTGTACCCGTCGAAGCAAAGGAGCAAAGTACCAAGTCCTGTGATGATACCTGACGCGCCATTAGTATGAGGAACTCTATAGCATCATGAGCAGACTAACCTCAAGTGAAACAGGTCATGAAATGTTACCTGCCAAATTGCCATCCAACGCCGAAGAGGAAAACTAATAGCCCAGAAGATCATAAGTCTATTTGGAAACCGATCGCGTCAGTTTACAGTGGTCCAGCCACCTCTACTGTATTGCGGATGGCTTTTGTTGCGCGGTTGAAGACTTACCCAAGCATCATGAAATGCTCTCGTAATGATAATATCAGCTCTCTCATCCCAACCATTCTTCAGGAAGAAGTCGTTGTCGAGATGAAACTGTTTCTTCACTCTTCGCTTTATGGTGCTTGCTTTGGCTTTAAGTTTGTCTGCGAGGTACATCTGTTTGGTGGTCGCAATCAGAGCCAGTCGAAGAACCTCCATGTCAGGTTCTCGAGCGTTTGGCGCAGGTATACCATAATCTGTGATAGTTCGATTACAGTTTTCCCAGGTAGCTGGATTATCAAAGTCGAACGGTGGTCGATTAGCAGCTTCTTGGCGTTCAATTTCAGCTTGCTCAGCAGCTGCCGCTCGAACTGCTTCTTCAGCCAACTCTGCTTGTTTAATTGCCTTCTCTTCGTCGGCTTTTTGATTTCGCAATACAGCTTTGATGATATTTAATTAGCATGCGCTGTAGTACTATAGTAAATTATAGAGGTACGGATATACTCACAAAGTCGCATCTCTTCTTCCATGTCGAATGGAGGTCTCGCATTTAAATTGAGCATTTCCTTAGGGGCGCGAAGGATTACGGTCAACTCAGCTTTCTCCCTCGAAACGATGCGAGATCGAGGAGTTGCTCTTGCCCTTGAAGAACTGGAAAGAGTAATGATCAACTTTTTTGGTGCTCTTGTAATGCTAGACTCCTCGATCTCGGTCGAATTGGCCGTGCGAGCGTGTTTTTGAGCAACTTGATGAGATGCAAGAGGTGGCTGAAGTGGAGAGGTTGAGCTTGGTTCAGCCATTTTTAAAATTTTGTTGTGGTTGTAAATGCTTTGTACAAGAGCTGCAAAACAAGCTCGAATTTTACTAAAGTCAGATCGCAATTCTCGGTAGTGACTAGCGACTTCATCAGGCCGAGACTCAGCCTTAAAATAATCCAGCTTTGACTAGGAGGAATTAGTATGATTGGCTTATCGCTGGCTCATTTCTAGATTCACTGTTGGGAACACACCTGAAAAGTTTGAAACTCAACGCAGGCCTTCTTGAAAAGCCAGATCATGTTCAAGACCTCTGAGTTTCCCACTGCCTTTCCCTCCATACCGTTCAAGATTCTAAGTGTTGTCTGCCACTGGCTGACTAGCTCTTGGTATGGGACCAGAAATGGGGATAGGTTATCCATGGCACTTGTAAGAAAAAAGGTGTTGGCCGATCTATACTTCAACGACTTTGGTAAATAGTTGGTTCTGGAGAATGAAGTCTGTGGGAAGCAAGTGCTTATAAGATCTAGACACCATGTATTCACTTCGCCGTTCAAGATCATGCGATTCCCCACACTTGGTTGTTCGAAATATTGAGAAGATAACATGCCAGTCAAGGAATTCCAAATAATAAAGACAAAATAGTTACTTTAAAAAAGAGCTCACAAGTTCAAATTTGGATGGATAGCATCTACCAATCGTAAAATATTGAGCATTGCGGTGATCGGCTAACCACAATTTCTACCTACTCTACACACCCACCCAGATTGGTGGAAACATGCAGAGTGAACAAGTGATCTAGAATGAGGCTTAATGAGCTTATTTAAATTCTGCTCGCTGTTATCATGGTTAATAATGACCAAGTATCGTATCGAGAGATATGCCTCAAGGCTTCAATTTCTTGGAATTCTGTGCCAGTATTCGAAACACATGCTGCTACTACTGATTACAAAGCCAGACCACCACAAGCTGTCCACAAGAGCTCATGATTATCTATCTCTTAGTCCAGATTCTCCTCATTGATGATAAAGAATCGAGTCAGTCCTGTGGTTAAGGGTGTGATATTGTAAGCTGCATCATAAATATGAGGTCGAGTGACTTCAACAGTGGTTTATGAAGCGACTCACACCCGTGAGACTTTTGAATAGCCTCATAGTAAAATGTCGACTCTTTAAGGTATTAAATGAAAAATTCTCAACCTCTGCAGGCTCTGCTTCATGAGCAGTGCAGTGGTGACGTAGCAACAATAGATTTATGAGGATGTCCCATTTGGAGTTGAATCGAAATATGATCGATGCGACAGCCAGCCACTTGGCAGCAATAGTTTCAGTATCAATCAATCATTCATAATTTGCATTTGGAATTGAAATTGTAGAGCAGAGTAAAGGCGCTTTTTGTGTGATCTAGAGTACGAGCCCAAATAAGCCTCCCATGAGTTTTTCAAATCCCAACGGCCAGGCGAGTACTCGATACCAATTAGTTCATCTAAAGCTAAGGGGCAAATGACAATACAGAAAATTGACAGAGGAACAATTGGAAAGAAAATAGCAGCAACCGAACAAAGAAGAAGCTGCCAGCAAACAAACAGAGATTATGCCAAGTGCCACCCCTCAAAAGCTCGAAAATTAAACCTTTTGTCGCTTCTCAGCCCTATCCTTCCCTCCATAATCTGCGTCAATGGACGAGCACTGTATACCAGAGATATTGGTACTCAGCGGGTTGTTGCCAATGACTTCATAGTACCATCTATCGTATTGGTACTCGTAGCCATTAGGCCCCTCCAAGTCCCTCCTCAACCACGTCAATCTCTCAACTGCCGAAGCCACGACTCCCACCAAGCTATTGAAAAATATACGTTGGAAGTTAAGGAACTCCCGGTCGTCCTCGAAATTTTCGCCATTCTCAAGTCTCCTGGTAGCGACAAGAAGGTTCATTATACGTTCACGGACGCCTAAGAGAAAGGGGAGATCCAGATCTATGATCAGCCAGCGTGAGTCAGCAAATCCGACACCTCCGTTGGGCATAAAAACCCCGTAAAGACGTTGATAGTCACTCGTGAGCTTGAATAAGCGGTCTCGAAGCTCTTCAACTTCCTTCGAGGTTACTTTAGCGAGAGCAACATCAGGAGCCAGGACAGGGAGTTGCTGAACGGTGTTAACGGCAGAGGCTGTTCGTTCTATGGTTTGAGAACTTGTGGTAAGAGCGTTAAGAGCGGTAGGAGCAGGAGATTGTTTCACATAGCTCATGGGCCTATATATATCAGAATTTGGGTCCATAAGCCGACTAAGTATTGAGCGAGAAGCTGCATTTTCGGATGTATGAGGAGTTGTATTTGGCGTAGAGGATTTTCCGACAATCTTTTCTGATTTTGCAGGACCAGAGTCTGATAGTGCGCTCATTTTGAAGTTTGATTTGTTGTACAGGATGAGGTAGATACTGTGACAAATACACACTATTAGTCAAAGAACTGAAAGATAATCAAGTGTTGAGATAGAAGAAAGAAGTATTTGTGAACATACCTAAATGTACAATTGTGTCGATATTGTTAAAAAGAGGAAGGATATGGTCGGAACAAGTTATTTTATAGACGAAAATTTGAGAAATTATTGTGCTAAAGGTGCACTTGTGCAGTGGGTAGCGAGTCCAATCCGGACAGGCATAATCAAGCCTCTCAAATGATGTTGGTTAATTTCTTCATTGTTCTGAGATAATCTTAGCATTCTTTGAGTAATTGGGACGATAGTAGTTCAATGTTCGAAACATATTGATTGTAAAAGGATTAATTGTCTTATCTTTTAAATATTACAAATTTCTTGCACAAATAAAGCCTTCATATTGTAAGGTATCCCATTCAATGGATGTTGTAGGCAAAATAGAAGTCCGCAAAGCACAGAGAGGTTACAACTCTTCCGTCTACTATTGACAAGAAGTGGCATCAGATGTCCGAACAGCACAAGGAATTTCCAGCTATCTCATCTAATGTTGGTAGAAAGTAAAATACAAATTTGAAATGACTGAAGATCTTAGAGGTATTCTGTTCAATTTGAGTAATAGCTGGTAATAGAAGTCTGACTGGAACTGAGGACTTGAGGCCACATCGCCAAGATTGAGTAAAGCGTTGTAGTAGAATCTGAAAAGGGATTGCAAATGTTGGATTCTATCCTAAAATACGAATCAAACGAGAATAGGGGTAAAATTGTAAGAAGAAAGGTCCTTTGAGCCTATATCGTTTCATCCTCGATTAATAACGAATACTAAAGTTTAAGTAGGTTACAAGAACTTTAGGGCTCTCTTGTTTGATGTTGATGAGCAGGAGTAAGGGATGTTTGAAAAGTAAATCGAAATTAGGAATATCTAATTTAAAAATAGTCAAAATAGTAGTAAATTTCGAGAAAATTATTAATGGTATTAATAAATCCACTATTTCCGGTTACAATATCTTTATGTCTTTAAAAAATTACTAAAGGTTAATACTAAGAATTGATTAGTCTACATATAAGTTATGGATAATAAGAACCCTATCCTACATCGTATTTTATTTATTTATAGGGAAATCAAGGCTAGTAAATGTACCTATTGTTAGTTTAAGTAAAGAGGTAGTAGTTGCTATATAAAGCTATGTCGTTTTCCAAATACGGTCTAGTGCCTATTATGTACTCGGCTAAATTAGTACGCTAAAATACCCGAAAAGCTTCAAAACACACGTTTAACACAAAACGCTTTATGCTCTCAAATTAACAAATCAGCAACCATTTATCTTTATAACTCAAAGAATAGTTTGTAAGAAACTTTGTGGCAAAGGAAAGACTTTACGAGAATCAAAGACCGAAAGATCCGAATACACAGCAGAACAACACTACGGTATTTTGGTGATGTTTTTTTACTAATTTAGGCGAGTAACCTAAATTACCTAACTCTACTTAATATAAGTCTCAATTAACAGTAGAACTACATCCTTAAACGGTAAAGAAACACATTGCTAGTGTAATTTATTAGATTCATTTACTATAAGATTACCTCTAATGTATAAACGTTCAATACTTTGATAATTTTTGTATTTAACGTTTCATATGAACTCTCGTTTGATAAAATTGTTTGTAGAACACTTCGGAATATCTAAGATGCAGTCAAAATATTCTCGAATCCATTCCAAAATTATCAAAGTCTCAATCTGTCTTGCTGATCAACTAGTTAGTTGCTGGTTAGGACACTACCACTCCCCCAATATCGTCCAAAACATGACCTATAAGTGAGACACTGAGTATTGGGATTCCATTTGAAATACTCTGGACTTATGAAACCAGAGGTTTCCCGCATGTAAATTAGAGATAATGTTGATACTGTAGAAAGCAGGGCTGGAAATCCAGGAATTCAAGGCACGTTGTTATTTGAATTCGATGTACTGAGAGTAGCTACTTGATTATTTAGCTGACTAGTAGTAGTAGTACTACTCAGCCTGGTAGTTTGGGCAGCGGGTACCCGCGGGGCGGGTTATTGGCTCAATGGGTACTCCACGGATTATCCGCATGCGGAGCGGGTTATTGTGAAATCTGATTGGGTACCCACGGGGCGGGTACAGATAATCTACACTGGTATGGATTATTTGCAAATAATCCACGGGTTATCCGTAGATTATCCAGGGGATTTTTGAAGCTATTCCCACTTTTATATCATGTGACTTGCTTGATCCACACACTTGGATACCCACTACCCGCGGGTTTTTTGCTCAGACTACCAGTGGCAGTGGCAGGCTGAGTGGCAGTGGCAGTGACTACTATGCACAGCACGACACGAATCTGGTGACTGAAATAGCAGGTGTGAAAATAATAGGGACGGTATTGATTACGATGGGAAAAGCGACGCGAAAATCTCATTATGCACGAATGATCTACTTCAGGTTTCTCTCCCCCTCCTCCGAAAGTACTCTATAAAACATTCCCAATATGGTGAATACAAGAAGATAACGCATTTCAGTTGAGAAACAGATTGATTGAGTTCTATACTCATTTACTTTTCTCACAATCCTTTCTCCCCTTCGCCTTATCTACTCTCCCTCTGAGACTGCTCCTTCTTGCGTGGATATCATTTAGTGTTGAACTCTTCGCAGCAGCAGGTACGAAATTAGGGTTGGTTTGAAAACCGCGCGGGCAGCAAAATCCTAAATCGGTACGTTCTCAGAATCGATATTACTTCGCCTAGCAGGAATAAAACAAATAATAGATATAGAAAGCATCAATATATAAGATTGAATAAGAAGCTTCCTAGACACTGAGAAGCTAAATTAAATAAAGTGCCTGTAGATTCACTCACTGCCGTCAAGCCCCTCGCTCCATAAAATACATACTCATCATTTCTACTACTAACGCTTTGCACAGAGAAATAGCGATGAGTTACAGGGTTCCATGCTTATTGTTTAGGTTCTGGTTGTTGGATGATAGAGGACCCTCTATCTGCTTAATAAAGTATTTCCGAAGTCCTTAATTACCAGTGTAACGAGGTGTGCTGCTGCGTAGCTAGCACTATAAGATTCAAAAGTCAAACAAAATGGTAGCGCGAGAAAAGATTAGAATTTGAATATTCCACGTTCTGAGGGATAGAGAGCTCTTTTACTTGAGGAGACTCCTTCTGTAAGCCACTAATATTAGCTTCGAACTTGGGAAACTTTACAGGCTCCGAAATGAGATTGGGAGCCAATTCTAATGTCTGCTGCGCGTGAGATGCGAGCTGCTCAATAATCCCGGGACTGCCCTCTGTCTCTAAGATGTATTTGCCCCAGCGTAGCAGCATGATTACCGTTAGTGATAAACAAAGCATTGATTACCACTGTCATTACCGACCGCAGAGGAATGAGATAATAGTCACAATACTAATGACAATCAGAGACTGAAAACCTACGTGCGACGGCATGGGTTGGAATAAAGGATGTGAGAAGAGGATTGAACTAAAGGTATAGAATACTGGGAGTATGGAATTGCTTATTGTATTATAGGCGAAGAAAGAATTGTGTAGGAAATTGAAAGATTATCATATTAAGGGGAGCAAAAAGCAAGTTCTTTTTGTTCCCAAATGAATTACATCTGATCCTCACAGGCCAGTCAATTTTTCTTCAAGGTGGTGTACAGAGTAGTGGACAAGGCTTCCGCCGTGAGCGATGCGTTGATATTTCGCCAGGAAATCGGATAGTGGCCAAAGTAGGATCCAGCTGCCGGACTAATTCTTTTGTTTCTTCCAACCATGTAAACCAAGTATACCGCCCTCGGTTCTCGGGTCAATCGCCCACTTTCTGGCCGCGAGTATATCTAGTTCACTTCTCCAACCAGCTTCCCACATCTCCATACCAGTCCATGCAATCATAGCTGCGTTATCTGTACAAAACTTTGGAGGAGGAAATGACAACCTCATCCGCTCATGCCCTCGAACATTTAAAATTGCCCTCAATATATGCTTCAAATATTGATTCGCAGCAACGCCGCCAGATACAACGAGGGTTGTTATTTCCTTCAGTTGAGGGGACTCAAGAGCAAGAATCACTCTAGATGCAAGGTGCTCAAATGCTACTCGCATAGTCTCTTGAGCAAGTACCTTCCTCTCGATATCGTCCATTTGAGGCTTTCGTTCCATAATGCGCTTAACTTGGCTACCGACACCCGAGTACGAGAATTCCGAATTGAAAGCTCTGAGCCCACCTGGCCCTGGACTCAAGTATGGAGGTTTTATTGACCATCCATATTGTGTCGCATTTGGAGGTTGTGCAATGCTCGTGAGAGAAGGCTCGTAGTTGTAGTTAGGATTTTTATCAGAAAATGCAAAGTTTTCCATGACGCGGCCATACATGACGTCTGGTGATGATTCAATCACAGAAGCTGGTAGAATATCTCGTGCTGTTTTATCAACCAAGTCTCCAACTGCAAGATCCGTGGTCGTGGCTAAGATTTCGTGATCACAAAGCTGGCGAGAATGGACAAGCATGGTATGTCCACCAGAGACTAGCAAAGAGAGGAATGGATAGGCAGGATTGTTTTCGTACTTCGTGTCTCCGAGTTTATTCACTACGTTGAGTGCGGATACCAATCGTGGTGTCAAAGCATGCGCTTGCATATGGTTCACACCAAGTAGAGGCAGTTGCCATGCCACAGCCAAACCCTTCGCAGTATCAATGCCAGTTATAAGATTCGCCCGCATCCCCGGACCTCGTGTGACTGTTATGAAATCTGGCTTCTTATATAACTCGGGCCCATGGTCCGATGTGACAGCAATAGTATTCTCAAACGATGCAGCCGTGGACTGTTGTCGAGGTAGAGTCCGTAAAGCTTCTTTCACCAAGCACGCCAGGTTTGTCTGATGAGACTCGTGTGCGGCAATTGGCCACACTCCTCCATATGATCGATTGTCTGAGGTGATTTTGGAATTGAAATGCAAGGTCGCAGACTGGTTTTCATGTTTCTCTAGAATGGCAACACTCGTATCATCGCAAGAAGTCTCTATCGCTAGAGTCAAAAGTGACCGTTTGAAAGTTCGACATAATGGGTTATTTGTGTTATAAACACGCCTGGGGAGGAGACATAGAGACTTCATAAAGTACAGTCCCAATCAAAGAATGAAGTTGTCCGAAGTCGACCATGAGAAAAATGATTTGAGGCGGAAGTTGAGATTCACTAGGGTTAAGCCACACCAAGTTAGTGGGACAGCTTCAGCCACACTTAAATTCAACATTGGACGACATGAAGGTAATTGCATCATTGGCGCAATGCAGCCTCTTTCAGCCTCGCCCGATACCAAATGCCGGTGTTTGTATATATTATGTTCAGTGTAACCTTTGCAGATGTCAATGAATATCTTCCGAAGGTTACAATTCGAGCATTATCAGGGCCAAGCATATCTTCCTTGCCCAGCCAGATAATAGCTACAACAGAACTATACCTACCGAATAGGTTATGATGCAAAATGAGAACCTTTCAGGCCACCAGCATCTGAACGATTCTTCACCTCTCCATGAACACGATGGTGTACGATCGAAGGCAAAGGCAAAGGCCAAACAGTTGCGCAACTGTCTAAAAATTGGCCATGGTGATTCCTCGTCCGAAGATGATGAGGAAGATCAGTTTTTAGACGCTGTCGTGGAGAAGATCAACCAGAGCGCTGCTTTCGATGCAAGTAAGGTGCTCAATACCTCCAGAATGGGAAATGGATCGCGGATAGAAAGGACAAAAAACATTTTGCAGACGTCCGCCGACGCTATCGCTCACCCCATTGCATCAATAAAATTAAAAGCTACGAGAAAGACCGCAGGAATATTGGCCAAAAGTCGACCATATCTTTCCAATCAAGCAAATCGTGAATTTCTTGAAGCCCACGATAACTTACAGCAAGCCAGGGACGCCCACAAGTCTAGCGACGATCAAGATGCACTTGAGGATAATCTAAACAACATCGACCATTGCGAAAATAAGGTTCACACAATCGAGCGAAACAGAGATGAAATGCGTGTTGCTTGGGTCACCGACAGACATGTTCACCGAGTTCGGGTTGTTGATAAAACACCTCCACCATTCCCATCGGATCAATATTTCGAGGGGCAAGATGATCATGGTTTTACAGACTTCAAATTGGGGAAATGGATTGGAAATGTAAGTATGCGCATTTCTTGAAGTTTGTAACCTGACTTTAAACGTGAGCAGAAACTTCTTTATGGCTCGCACAATTTTACGTCGCAATACATTGATGATTTTGAAGAGCTTCCGTTCGACCTAGACATTCTGCGCAGACACATAGAAAGGCTCATCATAGTCAGCGCGCCAATACAGGAGTTTGTATTGGACATCAGGAAAATTTACAGATGGGGCGATCCATGGCGAACGTCGAAATGGTTGGTGTCGTATCTAGTGCTTTGGTATACATCATACATTATGTCATTTTTGGTAAGGAAGTTCCTAATCTAGAGTAATTTTTTTAACTTTTCCAGTATGCATATCTTGTATACGCGACGGCGAAGAACTACTATTATCCTTCATCTGTGGCCACTTTGCGAGAGGAATTTTCAAGAAATATTGATCGAGGAGCAACGGCTCTAAAAGTTGTAGAACTTATGGACAAGCATGGAAACAAAGACTGGCTCGGACCTCTTTTGGATCAACTCGGCCCATATCTACAAGTACAGATTGCTGATCTAGCTAACTTACTTGAGGTCTATGACAGTTTCTTTCACTTTCGCCGCCCACAGAGCACATTTTACTCTCTTTTCCTTTTTGCCACTATGTTTCTCCTGAGTGCTTGTGCCTCGATAAAATTTTCAATGAAGGTATTTTGGCTTGTTGTTGGACTTGTATTCTTTGGCTGCTGGCCTATCAGCTCTCTATATCCCCGATATCGCCTGCTTGTTTCGCCGCTCAAGTGGGCTTTTTGGGATATCCCCACATACCCAGAATGGTCTCTCCAATATCTTCAGGACCGTGGATCTTCAGCCGTAAAAGAAATCAACTCACATGCATCGGGGAATTCCCATAGCCGAATCGGGAGTGCCGAGAAGGTGGCAAAAACAGGGGACAATACAAATAGTTCTAGAATCGAGAAGCATCTCCAAACGACTGATTTGGAAGACATGCACGAAAGACATCAAGACATTTTATCGTTCGGTTGCACTTTCCACCATGTCCCAGGGCGCCTCATAGTCTCCACGAAGACGATTCGGTTCGACCCATCGGTTCCTAATATTCTACCCAGCGGATCATTCTGCAAACCATACTGTGAACTAATCGAGATGTCAAAACGACAGACCGACGGTATGCTACTAGCTCCGTTAGCCAAGATAACGATCGGAAAAGATAAATTAGAGTTGAGATTTCGCGGGGAAGGATGTAGTGATATGCACTATTTGAACCAAAATGGCCATGTAGTTGTGTTGCTAGAAAACATGAGGAGAAGGGACAAGGCATTCAATAGTATCATAGGCTTCAGTAGGGTGAGATGGCAGTGCTTACAAACATGATCGGGAAAAGTTGCTGGAATGGAAAACAAAAACTTCTTTAACATGAAATGGGAACAGTGGGAAATTTCAAGCGAGGCTAGGGGAAAGTCTTTAGCAATACTGCCAACTAGATCAAAAAAATGTCAGGTACACTGGCTAAAACTCGCGACGATTTGAGGATGAGCCCATTGGTCTTCCAATGGAGTTTGGGACTAAGTTATGTCGGCTTAGCTGCTGCGTTGAACAGAGTGGATGAAAAGGCGGGACGCAAAAGCAATGAGCACCAAGATGTCCCTCAGCTCATATTCACCGTCAAATATGCCATCGCTTATTGAATTTGGAGCGAGTGACGCTAGTAGCAATCATGCCATGCAAAAACAGAAGATGCAATCCAGCATTCTCCGCGAAAAAAACGATAAAGCCATGAAGAAATTGCTTGAAAGTGGTGTACCAGCCAACATAGATTCAGAACATCAACGACTTAAAGAGGTAATGCTTGCTCATGATGCTGATAGCGTACGACTTTCACTCACTTTTTTGGCGCCAATCGAAATGACCATGATGGAGATGGAATCACACCTTTAAGAGCTTACATCAATCCGAGACGACCGACCAGATATCTTCCGATATCTTCCAACCCCTCCTCAGCAATAAGGCCAATCCCAACACCATGGCCAGCAGATAATCGGCTTAGAAATGCGTGACCCATAATCCTGTTCGCTTCCTTCCTGCGTTGGTTTCCGCCGGAGCAGATATCCACAGCGCCAAGGTATTGCTGAAATGGCAGTAAGCTGCAACAACATGGAAGCACTCAACTGGCTCCTAGACCAAGATGTAAAACCCAACAAAAAAAGCGCCAAAGGAATGTCTCCTTTCACCACCGCCATCCGCGAAGAACGTGTCGAAATGATCGATTCTCCTCCTATTACTCGGAGCAGACGTCAATGTCCGAGGTCAGAATTGGCCTGTCTGCATGGCAGTTCGCAGTCCCTAAATCCTCAAACGCATCTTTGTCATGCCTGGGCCACGGGCTTATAAGGGTGTAGTGGAAATGCCAGTTCATGCAAATCAGTCAGAATCCGTCAAACTTCTTCTCGAAGCAGGCGTATCTGTTGATGTTTATGTATGATAGACTAGTCTACTCGTAGTTTTACGCATGAGGATCTGCCATTTAGAGAAAAAATCCGTTTTGTGAGATGCATTTGATGGAAGTGGGACGAAATAAGCTTATAATACTCTCGCGAAGTAAGAAATTAGCTAGTTTATGGTTATGAATGGGATGAAGTCTCGTTGGTGACGCCTCTACACTTATTCTGCAGGTAGAATTTGTCTAATATATCTCATTGGGGTAACACTCACAATATCTCTGGCCTCCGCAGATTAGCTATAACTGTTTGGCAATTCTCACAACTCCATTCCCGTTATGCTAAGTATCTAGCATTGTGCTCTCTGCAAATCATGTTCTTCCTTACTGCGTTTTTTATTGGCAAAAAAAGAGTTTTCGTGTTGAAACGTGATGCGTATTCCTCAAATATATTGTTTTCCAAGCATAGCACTACATGATCTCTATTTATCATACTCTGGATTCATTGAAGATGAAGTTCCTAAAGCGCCGAGAAATTTTACTAAGTTTGTAAGTTTGGATGATAGGTAGGGAGAGGAGCTTGTTTGTGGATGCGAAAGCGGGGGAAAATTGGCAGAATTTCAAGACAGATATGATACTGGAAGTCTGCCAGAGCTAACAGATAGTGGTTGCGAGTAGAGTTTAACAATGATGTTTCTGTTAAATGGGGTTCATGTTTGAGATTTGAATACCTGGATACTCTTCTACTATAAGATATTGTATTTGACAGGTAGATAGATAGCGAACTCAGAATGACATGTCGGAATATCTACCAAAATCTGATGCAAAATTAAACTCACGTCCTAAATTTCAACATCTTAAAATTCGAATTCCGTTGTTTGTATCCATGGGAAAATGAGCCCTGTCTGTGGGTATAATACTCCAGATGTTCAGTGTGCAATTACACATTTACTCATGATTTATATGTGTAGAAAAGTACAAGATTCGAAGTGAACAGACCATTCAGCCATACATTATTTTCCATTGAGGGCAGCAATATCTGAGTAATCAAGGCAGTGAAACCAATGACTGCAATAAATTGGAGGCTATGAGATGAAAATGGACAAAGAACAAAGAGCTCCGCACTCTTACCTGTTCAGGCCAAGCTGCACTCCTCAGAGAAATTCAATCACAACTAAAAACAATCTATACTTTTCCATTTGGAGACAGCATGTAGCAAACTCAATAACAAGAAAGCCACTCAAAGCCCTGCCAGCGTTACTCAAGACACTGTACAATCCAATACGTAATAGGACAATCAAAGAATAGTACAAGATATAATTGGACCAGGCCAAAATATACCCTATGTACTTCGTACAGTCTACGATATTGACAGGTCTTCTAACCAAACAGGCAGTTGGTAGAGTTGAAAGACCCTGGCACCAGAACAACAATATCTATCACAACAATAAAAAATAAAAAATTCGCAGGCTTGAAGAAATGCTTAAGATTCGATAACTCTTCAGAGGAGGAAAATTCCTGAGCGGGCTACATTTGTGAGATCTTCGAGAAAGCAGGTCCTCCCAACTACTCAGCCAACAATTATTTTGCTAGAAGCGGGGCTAGGTTGGGCTTCATCATTTACGTTGGTTGGACCTTGGATTCATTCCAAGATCATTGTAGAGAATGGGCTGAGGAGGGGTTTACTTGGCTATGTGTCATTGTTGCTCAGCCTGATATGAAACTGGCGGAGCAGAAGATACTCTTTGCATGACTGGCTTCTTTTTACAAGCAAGTGAATCATGAAGTATTAGATTGGTTTGAATAATAAGTTCCTTTTTTCCAATTGATTAACTAGGGAAATGTAAATACGAGATGATTTACACTTATCGTTGGCAGCAGGTTGTAGATCATCATGCTTTTTTTATTCTTGGTCAATCGTACCGGTGCCTAGAAGAAGTAATAAGAAATGGAAGGGATACAGATCACACAGTCCATCGCTCAATGCGGAGAGTAGATTGAGTAAGGACCAGCTAGCTCACTTGGTTATTAATTGGTTACTTCTTATGACTTACATAGATGAATTATCTCATTGGCAAATGGAGCTTGAGGAGATAGATTATGAATTGTTGATTCACTGTTTTTATTTGCTCAGCGAAGGAAAACTTGAAAATGGGCTGAGTTCTGTTTGTCACCTCCTTATTTGGTGATACTTTGGGTGAAGCAGCTTGCTATTATTTGCTTCCGCTGAGATAGTTAGACTAGGTAATTTCTATGAATCCAGAGGTCAACCAGAGGTCAACCGGGGGGATATAGCCTCTAAATAAGGCGGATGAAAGAAAAAGATACACATATATATAAGAGTTGGGCTGAATATTGAAAGTAGAGGAGAAGAGAAGATCTATAGATCATAAAAGACTTTTTAATGGGATTAATACCTCAGTGATTCTATACTCAACCAATCAAATCAAGTTGAGACGTTCAAAACATAAAGCCGTTTAGTCGCTAATTCAATTATGCACGTGAAAGAGGTTATCACAACACAATTTATTTATTTTACCTTACCTTCCCTTCCCTTCCCTTCTTACCTTTATTTTTGAGCTTTACCTCAACCAAGAAATAACAAAAATCCTATTATGCAAAGTTGTTTGTACATCTTCAGTCTTCTATAAACAAAACCAGAAACACTTATACCTAGTTTTAACCCCTCAAAAAAAATCTCGCTTCGAGAACCACTCGGGGATTGAGAATGTCTTTTCCAGCAAACCCCTTGAATCCTACAAAGACAACAAAGATCAATAGTCCTAACCGCAAAACCCAATCTCCTGGTTTTGTTACACCACCAGAACTCACATCGCAGCCTGGTGAAATTCCGAAAACTCCAAATGCGCCTTTGTTTCGACCACAGGTCAGAAACGATAGTTCTCGAAGTCAATCTGGTCGCATTACTGTTAGATCCATGCTACCAGATGATGCCGATCTTTCGTATCCTGGTCGTAACGACAACAACGCCTACGCTACCTCGCTCGAAGACAAACATTGTGCTACGCGTACATGCCCCTTTGGTGTAAGCATTTATCCTTTGCCTATAGCAATTTCCTAATTCTAATACTACAGCAGGGTTCTCTTGACATTCATTTGTTGAAAAAGAAGATCGAGGACGCTGCGAACGCGAATATTTCCTCAGAGAAAGCGCCTGAGAAAGGGCAATGAATAATCTTGATAACAACGGTAAGAATTCACTCCTATTACTTAATATTCAGCTACATCAACGTTCTCAAAACTAATTTTGTACTCTCAACACAGTACAAGCCCGCCAGCCCAGAGATCTGAGAAATTGCCTTGGCATTATCCACCGCCTTGTGATGATGGTTTCGGTTCAAACATGTAATCTAAGCCTAATTCCGAGCAGAAGTTGGCAGATCTTTGATGGCTTCAAAAAGACTCTTAGACATGAGGGCTCTCGCTCCTGCGAAATTTAACACAAACAGTCCAAAAACTTCATGTCAATCTCGTGAATCATTCAATACAAAGAACTGAGTCCTTATCTACAGTGACAGGGTCTGAAGAATTTGCGACTGGCGAACTTCTTGGAATCACACTCACTGGTTCCAATGGTAGCGATTTTATGCCGTCAACATAAGGCTAGACATGGGATGAAGCTCTCCTAGATGAGGTCAACATGTTTATTGACAGGGCAATGCGAACCAGTACCACCGCTACTCAATATTGGGGGAAGAAAAACACGAAGCCCTTACACAGGCGAACCATGGCAAAGACGTATGGCTATGGAAATGGTAATTCTGAAGCTAGCTCTGTTCAAGCCACAGTATCAAGCTGTGGAAGCTTCTTAAATGGAAAATGTCGACTTGACGAATCTAATGACACTGGGTGGCACAGCTTCACTTCGTCCGCAATAGCAGAACTAGAAGCTGGACTTCAAGCCATAGTAAACTTGAGACATAACGGCAATTTAGACTGCATGATCAAGGCCTTACGGTCCTTACCTACCTCTGCACGCAAAAGAGTCAGGTATGTCAACAGTTTCACGTTCTTTCAATTTCATCTCCACCTTTTGTTCGTAACCTCCAGAGTACATGGTAGCTGACACCTTATTCTCCGCAGGAAGAACCCGCACTCGTTGGAAGTACCTTTCACTCGTACAAACTCAAACAAGATCCCAAACATTGTCTTTAATCTCGATCTTCGCAATGCGGATGCCACCAAGACTGCTGTTAACAGCGTCGTTGAGGAACACGCCGTTCCAGAAACTGCCCACCGACCAAATCCTTGTACGCTAGAGAGTTCAAGGCTACATCTGCAATTTTAAATTGTCATGTTTAGTCGGAGATTAATAATAGGACCACCAGCATTTCTGCCTCGCAATTACACCTGCTCTCTTCCAGCCTTCTTCTTCTCCCCTCTTCTCCCTATACGAGATATTTCCCTCACCAAATTGCCACGTTCAAGAGGCTATAGGCTGAGAGGAATACTGCCTCTAGAATCAAAGAAGGGATCGAAGACATCTGATCCATCGATTCAACAAACTGATGTTTTTCCATCACGTTCTTGACAGAAAGATTCGATATCGGTATTTGGAAGACACTCCGATAGATGCAGCTCCCAGCATGCTCTTCCTCCACATACCAACTGTCGAAAGCTATCCGCATATTCCACCACGCAGACCTTCGCAACCGATTCCTCTCATTTCCAGCTAATGCTATCCCGCCCGAAAACCAATCACAGCAAAGCTTAAATTGGAGTGGCTTGAGGTTTTCATGTTTCCAAACGTGACTCCACCAAATACCCCGAAAAGGGGAGCTGGTACACCTGTTTCTCACATCTCTCGATTACTAGATCCTGTCGAGACACCATATCTTCGTAGTAACAAGACGACAAAAGAAGAGTAAAAGACAACAACCGGACGATCTCGATTTTTTCTGCGGAGAAGTTCCTCTACTTCTTCTTCCAATTGCTCGAGGACCAGTCGTTTCACTTTTGGACAGCCAACTCGGTCAAAATTCAATAGAATAAAGATGGAATCGGAATGGCTTGAGGTCTTCATGTCATCGAAGAGACAACGCATAGCCCATCCCTCACTAGGGCCTTTTCCACCACGAGTTCAACTTCAATTGGGTGCGCTCATCACGTATACCAACGCAGCCGTGGCTTGAGTTTCAAGTAGATCAAGAAGAAAAGGGGAAGAATTCCCGGGCTCACTCCACCAAACTCCACCCGTCTCCCAACCTTTCTATCACCGAATAGATGAGGATGATGAGTTGTGGATGGATTTTGAAACTCGGTGTTGGAGCGAAAAACGTGGACGAATATCCCAGAACAATGACTATGGAGTCTATAAATTAGCACTAGCGTGTCAAAAAGACTCAGTTCAAGTGAGACGGATGCAAGACGAAATAGTCCATTCTTTGAAGCTTGGGATTGACCATTATTGAACGTTTAAAATGCCATACTCTGAGCATAGTTCAACCAAGAAAACGTTCAATAATGGCCAATCCCAAAATCCCAAAATCACCCACGAATTGCTATGAACCCAAGAGGATGATGAGAGGTAGATTGCAGCTCCGTACGAACTCCCACTAGTAAGAACCAGAGAGACTTACATAAGTTCTGGGATTGATCATCATCATGATAACCACCGATGGTTTCACCACCATCCATTCATTTCATAACCTCAGATACACGCCACTCATCCTGGCGGTCAGAAGAGTCTGTTACGTGCCAGCGTACACCCCCCAACACCATTTGGTCTTCGGCCGGCCAGTTACAAATGAGAACGACGACTGACCAGGGATCGTCGCTCATGCGCCCTCGGCGTATGGCGGTTAATGACGAGAAAACAATATTTCAATGCGGAACGACTCCTTTTGTCCAATCTCCTGGTCTCGTGATCCAACTGCGCCTACTACAGCCTTTCCTGCCAATGTAGAGCCCCACGAGCTCGAATACTCCACCAAGGAGATGAGAGACGAGAAAATGTCTATCTTTCATCGCAGGGAAATTGTTGATGGTGAGGGTTTTATGACTATAAAAAGAACACTTCCAGATTAAAGGACCCGGATAAGCGGAGAACTTCGCTTCAAAATCGAATTCTATCTTCACCTATGGAGGAGATCAATAGCATTGGAGCCGTAGGGATAATATGAAGGCGAAAAAAACGAACAACAGTTGAGACGGGAAAGCTGGTGGGATTAAGAGGATGGCAGGCGGAGATCCAAGAAGGAGAGGAGAGGCATGAGCTTTGGGAACGAAGTGAAATGAATGCTGTATTTCTGTATTTCTGTAGTTATTGAAATTTATTTTGTTTCCAGTAGCCCCCCGGCACACAAAAAATTGGTTCATTTTGTGAATTACCATCCACAAACCAGATTTCTAACTGTCACACATAATAGCTATGTTAGTTTTTGTATTAATCCAAGCCTTACATTCAAAATTCGCGGTCTCGTGCTAACTTAAAAGGAAGTTTTTTTAACGAGGTCCCGTTATTCGACACCCCGAAAGCCAAACACAACTTCGTCCTTCCAGATACCAGCAGTACTGCCCCAAAGATCGAATGGGCAATCAAGCTATTCGTGGGGTATATTTCGAAAGTCGCGGCAAAGAAAGAAGAGCGAGTAGAGCCAGTAGAATGTACACATCTATGTAAAAGAACTCCAGGAAAGCAACAGGGCATAGCATGCTGGTGGTCTTGCGGTAAACAAAGCATTTTCCAGCGCAATCAAAAGCGAAGAATCCTCGTCTAGAATATTCTCTTTCATGATTAAATCGGAATGGATACACCTTCACTCCGTTATTACAAGTGCTGAAGCTATCACTGTTACTTTCCAGGAAGGGAAAGTTTCCTTGGTCCGAAATCTTTCTAGTGCAAAACTTACTGTCATCCAAGAAGTTGTTCCTTCTTCCTTTAACAGCAAACATACTCTTTTCTTGAAATGAGCCAAACAAACTCGAGACCAAACTCCGTTTGAAACGATACAAATGGGGAGAGCTAGAGTTGCGGCCAGAATGGATAAATGAATTCTGAGTCTTATTGGTAAATCATAACCGGAGACGACGAGGTGGAGGAGGAGGAGGAGGATGAGGATGAGGGGAAACAAGCACTGATTGAGTCGACATTCTATGATAAAGCACCGCGGGTACCCTTCTACGTTACCAACATTCAATCTTGTGACGAATTTAAAACTTCTCCAGTTCACCGGGCAGAAATTTACCACAATGGATGTCATGATCGGAGTCACTGACCACGTGGGCTCAGTAATCACTTCCTTCACATCATTTCTGCTGCCCTGATTTTCTCAAACTCTTGCTTGATACCGACCCTGACAGCAACTTCGAAGATGCCTGTTCCGTGCATATTTTTATGTTCCCTCAAGCCTAAATGCCAATCGCGGCAGTACCAACACTGCTCAGCTTTAGCAGTAACTGGAACATGGCCCAAGCTGACCCCATCTGAGCTGGGAATCTCATTTGCCGCTGGCAGATTATTTGAAGGATCTTCAAGGCTCACTCCTTCGTCGATCAAAGCGTCGTGATCGAATTGCGCCCGGAGGTGATTGCTCGTCAGCTTCGCCCGTCTAGTTACATTGGAAAGTGTAGCAGATATCTCCATCACACGTGAAGCCCCAAGGCAAAAATGCGGCAAGACCCAGACTGCGATTAAAGAAATGGATATCGCCGAGACTTATGATCATAACATGTTCCGCTGCCTCATTGATATCAACCTTACTGGTAGCTAGCAAGCTCGGATTCATATCCTCGTTGCGTTAAGAATTGATTGAATGTGTGGAATGTACAGTGTGATGGCTGAAAAATTCTCAGCAGCAGGAGTTGAAGCATGACCCAAGTCACCAAGATAGTCCTTTGGAATCTTTTGGTCGAAATTCAGTAACCGAATCACTATCATATCATCCCCGTCACTTGCTTTGCACATTCACTATGGATTCCTAAAACGACCACACCATGGCAAAGGCAATCAAAATGCTTCAACCTGATAATACAAAGAATTTTTCTTGCATTTTTTGAGGTTGCAAGCAATCTCTATGCTCCTTGGATGTGATGGATAGATCGTCAAGCCTAGACAGATGCATAACCATGAGGCTCAAGCTTTTCTGGACATTTCTTTTCACGCGCTGGTCGTGTAATTCTGATAAAACTGGATAATGAGATGTTTTTAAACTGGCTGCAAACCAGAGCCAAGACTCAGGGCGTGGTGCGGGCACATATCGACACCATTATCATCCAGGCGGTGAAAAGACAAGCATCCTAGTGCGTTGGATGCAGTACGTACTAAAGAGACTTTTTTCTCATGGGGTATCTTGCCAAGATTGAATCATGACCTCGAACCAATATTTCTAATTGATTCTATAAGCCAGGATGAAGCGGATTGTCATCTCTTCCTGGCCAGATTCCTATCCACGACATTGTGTTTCGCGCAGATTCTAGGTCGGAGAGCCATCCTATTCGAAGGAAAGTGACTACTATCTTCCTCATCGAGAACAGCACGCGTCTGCACCTGCAGCTCGAAGTAACATTTCATCAGCCAGTTCGCAGACTACTGAGGGAGTATATCGAGTGCTGTTTTATGGACGACACCATGCATCCGAAGCTGAGTTGCACATGAAGTTGGGCTTGCCGCGAAGGCTTGGGCAACTTTTCGAAAGTCATTCGGTAGAGAGCTGAGGGAAGTTGTTGGACTATCATGCCAGCATGATGGAGACTTGAACGTGTCGGAGGCGGCTTTAACACGCTGGCCTTTGATTAGAAGTTCAATGAAGATCCAAGAAGTACCTTCAAGATCTTGTGATCTGCAAATCTACGAAGCGTCAACTATATGAGGTAAGTAGTCTATATACACGTGTTGTTATACACTATCAGAGCTTTATTAGTATTCAAACTCGAGATTCATTTAGGTATAGAAAAGTTTATTATAGTAAAAGTTCATAGTACTTCGTAAATGTATACAGTAACATCAAAATCAAAGTATCGGTTATTAACCGGCGTTAGTCTCCTTCCTCACAAAATGTTTTGCACAGCCACACTTGAATGCCACAACTTCAATTCCAAGGCCATGCTTACCACAAAATTACGTCATTGTGGCTTTTACACCTCCATGTTCCCAAACATAACGCTGGGAAGTGTTTGTCCTGATATTATGAACAACTTTGTACATCTCAGCTAATGTTCCAAGGAGCGATGTTCTACATAAATATCATATCTACAACTCAAATCCCCTAACAAATTCCAACATTCATTCTTTCAACTAATCCTAAACACCACGACCACGATTGTCATCACCTCACTCCCTACAAGATGGCATCGCTCCTACGACAAATCGTCGCAGGCCCACGTTCTCGACACCCAGAAGCAGGTCTTGACCTCTGCTACGTAACACCAAACATAATCGCCACCTCGGGCCCTAGCGGCACATATCCTCAACGCGCATATCGTAATCCTCTCGATCAACTCGTTACATTCCTGGATTATAAACATGGGAAGGAGGGTTGGATGATATGGGAATTCCGAGCAGAAGGAACAGGATACCCGGATGAGGAGGTGAGGGGTAGAGTTAAACATTGGCCATGGCCGGATCATCATCCTCCTCCATTCAAACTGGTGCCGGGGATTGTAGGGGGTATGAGGAATTGGTTGGAGGGCAAGGGGGATGGCGAAGGGAAAGATCAAAAAGAAGGAGGAAAGGTGGTGGTTGTGCATTGTAAGGCTGGAAAGGGGAGGAGTGGGACGATGGCTTGCAGTTACCTAATTGCGGAATGCGGATGGAAGGCTTCAGAAGCACTTGCGCGATTTACGGAGAGAAGAATGAGGCCTGGTTTTGGTCAAGGTATCTCTATTCCGAGTCAGTTGAGATGGGTTGGGTATGTGGATCGTTGGACACAAGGTGGGAAACATTACGTTGATCAACAAATTGAGATTATGGAGGTACATGTTTGGGGTTTGAGAGACGGTGTCAAAGTACAAGTTGAGGGATATGTCGATGAAGGGAAAACGATCAAATTATTCCACGTCTTTACCAAGAAGGAAAGAGTCGTGGTAGAAGGTAATACACCAGGTAGTGGAGGAATCAAGAATATGTTGTCTGATATGGCCGGGTTTGGTAACCAAGACAGAATCGCAACATCGAAAAGCGCAGATCGAATTGAAGAACCAACCAGTACCAAACCAACAGCAAGAGCTACGGAACCAAATGCGAGCGAATCAGAGACTTATTCGGAAACTGGTGGTGGCGCCGTTATCTTTAAACCTTCTACCCGAGTTATTCTTCCAACGAGCGATGTCAACATCGATTTCGAACGTCGGAATAAAGCATCCATGGGCTGGACTATGGTCACCGCCGTAGCCCACGTATGGTTTAATGCCTTTTTCGAAGGAAATGGACCAGAGAACAATAGCAAACCCGTCGAAAATGGCATCTTTGAAATTGAATGGGACAAAATGGATGGCATCAAAGGCTCCAGTCGAAAGGGAACTAGAGCCCTAGACAAATTAGCCGTAGTATGGAAAGTCTACGATCCCGAACCCGGCCGCGGAAGACGCGAAAGTGTAATCGAAGAACCAGGAATCAACTCTCCAGTCCCCGAAGTAAAAGCTGCGGATTGGAAGGGAGAAAATGAAATTTCCCCTACTCATGGGGATAGGGATTTGGGGTTAAGAACAGAAAGTCCAGCTAGTGCGGAGATTAGTAAGGCCAGCAGTATTAATGAGACTGGGGTGGAAGAAGCGAAGAATAATTCTGAGGAGGGACTGAGAGTTTCAAGTCCTACTGGGGAGGAAGAACTGGAGTTGGATATTGCGAATTTACCGAAACCGGAGGGGAATGCATCGGTGCCAGATATGGAGGCTATGAATTCCGGACTTGATACCGCGACGTCTACGACTCCGAATCATGAAGCGAGGAAGTGAGTTTAATTTTCAGAATGGGAAAATGGTCATTTACTGACCATAGCTGGGGATAGAGTTTCAGGAGTTCAATATAATGGAGTGGATGATATACCTAATGGGCCAACGGTATCGACGATTTCGACTGCGGAATTACCGGGAGGTGTGCCGGAGAATCAGATGGAGGATGCTAAAGGACATACATTTGGGCATTTGCAGAGTCTGAAGAAGACTATTAATTCTTAGTATTTGGGACAGAAAAGAAGAAAGGGTTGTAGTGACGGGTTTGAGTGTCGGGAGTGAGATTTGAGGAAAGTAAATGGCAGTTGGGGTGGGCAGCAAGTGTGTGGAAAAACTTAAATTCATAAAGATAGATACCATTGCATACGATATGGCGTTCAGAGTTAACTGGCAAAGAATAAGTTTTTGAACGGAGATATAATGTGTGATGGGGGGTTTCTTTTAGAGCGCTTTTATGGAGAGGATGGAGGGGAATAGATTTCTAATTCTTGATCCCTCGATCGGAAGGTTCTCAACGTCAGTGATTTTGATCGGTCGTGCTGTGTCTTGAGCAAGATTTAGTACTAAAGTTTCATACATCTAATTTGATGTTCTGTTTCTCGAGTTCAAGTACTCTTTTTGACTTGATATTGCATAGTGTATTGTTTACCCTAAGGCCTGGAAATTTACTTAGCTTCATCGTCTCTCATTTCGAACTTCTAAACCCTACATAGCAATACCGTTCCCGTAAAATTACATATCGTTAAGGGTATAAGGAATTCCCGGGAGCACGAGTAGGCTTTCGACAAAACCTGAGGATTGAGCCTGGCTGTATTATTTCTTGGGCAACATGGGCGAATCTTGTGGTCTGGAGTTGGGCGACTAATATCTGTAGATTTGTAGTAGATTGGCGCAGTCTGGGGAGAGCGTAGTTGGCTGGGAGATTTCCGCGCATGAAGTATACCTATTTTGCCTTAGCTCCTGTCTTTCCCATGAACCTAGTGTTCAAGTAACCAGGCCAATGAAGTATTTTCCATTTCTAGACTTAGATTAAGAATAAGACGATCTGTTACATTTGGCTTTATCAAAACAAAATCTATCGAATGACTTCCGGCTTCTGTCCATCGACTGAAGTATTGGGACCTGCCGATCCATCATTGATCACGCGAGGACTAGCTTCATCTTATGAATTTCTCAGGCAACTAACCCCGTTTCTCAAACCATCATAGAGGTGGATAGAATGCCTACTGAAGAAAAGTGTCACATAGACTCTAGCATACAGACAAGGACGAACTCTTGCCCGCGCTGAAGCGTGCCAGTTTCAAGTTCGACATTCTAGAGTGTCAGAATTGGCCTAAGTGGCTTTTGTTGAGTACACAAAATGGAAGCGTTACCTCAAGTGGGAAACTTCTAGGACTCTGGTCTAATCAGGGACAGAGAGAAGGTGGGATTACATCCGACATGGCTGTTGCTGAAGCTACAAGCTTGGCTCCGAGGGAATCATTTAGGGTTGTGTGTGGTGACATTGGAGAGCAAAATATTGATATTTGGAGGAAATGCGGTGCACTGCCCCTGAAAAAGTAGTTACATGATATAAGCAAATCTCATCAACCTTGGGGTAGAAAAATTGAGACTGCAGTATATAAACCCCCAACATTCTTTTCTTAATAGCTCAATCAAAAGTTGCCGTTCTTGTTTTCCACTTTCTAGGTGGGGATGTACGAGGGGAATCGCACGAAAAGAAAGTGTGGCAAAGTTGTAGACGCTATGAGATAACACGGATTTTCAAAGAGAACTTCAATATTTGCGCTATAATTTGGGTGTGAATGCCCGGGAAGTTTCCACGGTAATTTTCATAGTGGTAGTAGTAGCAAAATTAGATGTGATATAACAAAAACTTGAACGTGACAACAAAAAAGAGAGAAGTAACGATGATAAGTTTCCCTCTCACGTTAAGGAATTAAGATTTGAGATCACGACGAGTAGGATAAATTGAGAGATCTGTTGACAAAAAAACCCCTCAAGGGTCGATAATGGCGAAAAGGTATTGATTTACTTTTACAATAAGTTCCCATGTAGACTTTTATAATCCAAAGTCAAGTAACCTCCTCATTCCTCACCCTACGCGAAAACAAAAACAAAAACAAAAAGCTATCATCGCGGTAATATATACGCTACCTAACAAAATCTCATTTTAGACTTCAAGTCTGAAATATCCAGTCCAACACGACTATATAAACCGCACCCCCACCCCCTCTGTCTAACCCCCAAAGAAGAAAACACTGCAATAAGCAGTTCTGAAGCAACAACTCAGACCGAAGGAATTTCCATCTTTGCAGGAATGAGGGAGAGATACTCTCTCTATTTTTCATAAGTGGCGCGGGTCTTTTCTTCCGCGCTTATGAATAGGAGCTGGTAAAGGGGAGAATATGTATTGTATAGCCGAGTGAGTGACAGCGAATGGCAAATTTGATAGTAGTAAAGAGAGAGAGCGATAGCAACTGATTGATTGATTCTCCCATCAAAAGACCAATGGTATAACAAGTTGAGAATCAATTTCTGGATTGTGAGATGCCAATAGGTAAGATACCTTATAAACGAAGTGAGAAGGTGATTCCAAAATGCAGGAAACAAAACCTCAGCTGCGTCGTCCATTCCCCACCTTAGTAAAATAGAATGACTGTAAGAAGTATACAAGTAATTATCTTAAAAAGTGGAATGTGAACTCTTTCATAATTGAGTTTGGCTATTCAATGTAGAGATTCATAGTACCCTATGAGAAGTTTCTGAATCGGGAAGTGGATTGCTTAGGATTTAGAGGGGAATAAATTAGATGGTTGTGAGAATAGGAGGTATGCGACGCAAAGTAAGAAATATGATCTGATATATAGATATATAAAGTTTTGTGAAAGAGTGCTACGTGGTATGTGACGATGATATGATGTGATATAATACAAAGGAAAAGAGATAATCTACAAGTACAGTAGCAGTGGTAGTAGTGACGTAGCGCGGTATATAGAAATTTCTCTTCCCTTTCATCAACCCGATTTACCCCTCTTATCTCTGCTCACGTTTCGTTTCTCATGCCGGTGATAATATCCTGCCATCTCATCTCTACGATCAACAGCTAGAAGTTGAGTGATAGATAGTTCCAGCATGAGTAAGTACCAGGAAACCCAACCTCACCGTTTACCCCCCAAAATTTTACTCACACTTCCACTCGCCGAATCACTTGGACTATAATCGCTACTCCCCGGTGTATATCTAAACCCATCCGCGACAACGCTACTTGCTTCACTCCCATTATGATCATTATCTTCATATGCTGGTAATATTTCTTCAATATCACCTGGATAGCCATCAAAGTGCAATACTGAACCTATATTTTCTGGTGTATATTGGGCTTGGGAGTTTTGCGAGGAATGAGAAGTGGAAGATGACGTAGAGCGACCTTCCTCAGCAGCAATCATATCTCCAACCAAATCAGCAGCATTACGGAAAGAAAAGATATCCCCACCGACCGAAACCGTTGATTCGGCGTCCGAATCACAATCTTCCAGTAACCCCTCCTTCTCTTCAAACTCTTTTTCTCTCCTTATAACCCACGCCCAGCAAGCTTTAAAACTAGCCAGTTTGGCTGCACGACGATGAGCGCGTCTTCTGCAACGTTCTTCACGTCGAGCTTGGCGATCCGCACGTGTTTGAGGGTTGCAACTGCGACGGTGGAGAGCGACTATTAGGATTGAGAAGAGGAAGCCGATGACGACGAATTTGAGGATATGGAAGAAAAAGCCCGGGGGGCCATGGGGAGGGGGACCATAGTCATCTCCTTCCATCATGTAAGGTGGTGGCCCATCATGGGGAGGAGGCCCATCGAAGTGGATTTCGGGACCTGGATGTGGTCCATTGTTAGGAGGGGGCATGTCGAAGTCTGGGTGATCTTCCGGTGGTCCTTCGTGGTGGAATGGGTTGTCATGGGAAGGTTTGTCGAATTCTGGTTCTTGGTTTTCAAGATATTTGTGGTGAGGTCCATGAGGCGGTCCATGAGGATGTGGAGGTCGATGTGGTCGATCGAGATGAGGGCCGTGAGAATGAAAGTCAAAAGGTGGAGGATAATGACAAAGTGGAAGAATGTGGTGTCGGTGAGGAGAGGGGATGTCTGGACCGGTATCATTGTTCTTGTCTTCATGTCCATCTTGGCAAGTATGGTGTCCAGATTTATGATTACCTGGCTTTCCATGGAATCGCTTGCCAGAATTCTTGCACTTTCTTGAGTGTGACTCGAGAGAATGATGGAAGCATTCCTTATCAAAAGCATCGCCGGCAATCTTTCCAAAAAACTTCCGAGCCTTCTCGCTAATAACTCCAGCAACGCATCGGAGACTATCACAATCCCTGATTCTGGTATCAAGGTTGTGGTCTTCTTGAGCGTGCTTGGAGATGTGTCGTTTCTTCACGTCGATGAGATACTTCAATTCCTTCAATTGAGCTTTCATGTATCTAAGCTCGGCTATTTCCCTGTGAATGTTGAACTCCTTGTGACCCATATGATGCTTATGTTCTCCTTCATGTCCCTTGTCATCAAGATGTTGATATTCGGGTGATTGACCTTGTGGTGAGTGATGCTCGATGACTTGATCTTCTTGGGCAGAAACAGTTTCGATATTCATGATTTCAGTCTCTTCGGTTTGTCGAAAGAAAATAGAGAATCCTGTGTTTTCTGTTGCCTTTCCATCCACAAAGTCGATCATAAATTTCATAAGTTGTCCATGCGGTTTACCATCAACAGCGACACAATCGAAAGACCATGATCCAACTACGATTTTGTTTGTTGATGTCGAAACAGAACCTTTTCCAGATGAGACTAAAGTTTCTGTATCGAATGTTTGTGAAAGAGCTTGACCATCGATCGTAACATTTCCATAGCCACATGCATTTATGGAATGTAAGATATCAATTCGAAGGTTTAAGGGGGACAAATCAGCTGATGAAAAGCCATGACCAATATCGAGGCGAACGAATCCCATGGTATAAGCTTCTAGAATTATGGGTTAGATTCCGAGAGAAGAGAATAAGTTCAATATAAATTTACCAGCAGTGTCGACCGAATTCTGTTCGACTTTGACATCAACATCTTGTTCAGCTTGTTCAAAGACTGATGGTAAGACGAACGCCGACACTATAGTCGGCGCAAGTAAGAATGCCTTTGAAAGGCCGCGCATGATGGAGAAGGGGGAATCCGATCTCAAAAAATATAAAAACGAAATTCAATGATAAGAAAAAATATGCAATATCACAATATAGAATTATGATATTGTATTGTACAGAGTGATGTACCGGTACTGCTTCGACCAGTACTTCTTGCACCAAAACAATAACAATGAAAAATATCAAATGAGGCCAAGAGGAAAAGAGAAATGGTGAAAAGTTAAAGGAAAGGAAATAAGTCAATGTTGATGATTCAAGTTCCTTTCCCTTTCCCCCATTCTCACTGCCTTACGTGATTGCGCAGTCGTGGTTGGAGAAGCCAAACAAATTGATATTACGCGTCGTCAGCATCAAAGCGGTTAAACGGAGAACCGCAACTGGCATGAGATCTGCCTTCATAACCTATCTAGTACTCTGCATCACAATCGAGCGCAGCAAGGAAATTGGAATGGGGGCTAAGAAATAATATATAACAATGGATGGAATCAAAATGTCAAAATGTCGCTCGGCTGCCCTCAGGGGGCCACTGCCATGGAGACAGACTGACAATTCGGAAGCCAACACCAAGTAATCTTACTCGTAAGAAAGAATAGCAAATAAGAAACGGGAAAATTTGCATATGGGGCGAGGATATCAGTTGTCGTCCTGAATGTAAATGGAGATGTGAATGTAGATGTAGATGTAGATGTAGTTCATTCAAATGAAGAGAAGAAAACTTAGTTCTAGCCTCAATATTAAGGTTCGGACCTAGGTAAGCACTTAGTAAGTCACGCGCACACCGCTTTTATTCTGCCACTAACTGCCGTACTGGGTAGTTGAAGACCTATCAAATCTACTTTGAAGTTGTGCGCATAACGAACAACATTATATTCTTGTCGTCAATATGGTTGTATGTACTTTCCCCAATATTTCTTCATCCGCAGCCAGCTGTATCAGTCGCGCGTACACTTTGCGATACTAATTTCTTGTGCGATAGCTTCCCTTAGGCCTACTCACGGCCGCACAAGGCCACCCAATGTTGGTCGAGCTTAAAGATGGCGAAACTTTGAACGGTCACTTGGTATCATGCGATACATGGATGAATTTAACTTTGAAGGAAGTTGTGCAGACGAGTCCGGTACGAAAAGATCCAGTCAGGTTGAATGCAGGAGTTTTTCTGAAATGCGCCGAAGCTGATACTTTTTGACGTAGGAGGGCGACAAATTCACGAGGTTACCGGAAGTTTATGTAAAGGGAAACAATGTACGTTCTACTCAACTGTTATCGCAAGGGAGAATATTTCCTAATTCATTCCGCAGATCAAATATCTACGAATGCCAGATGAGATCATCGATTTAGTAAAGGATCAACAACAAGGACAACAGGGCGGATACAGAGGTCGTGGAGGAAATAGAGGTGACAGAGGTGATAGAGGTGGTGATAGAGGTCGCGGTGGCAGAGGAGGAAGGGGCAGAGGAAGAGGAGGGAGAGGAGCTTGAGAGGTTCGTGGCAGTGGTAATGGACAGAAGATTGACTCGAAGAAACTACATAATGGCATTTATGAAAAATAACGAACAAAGGGGCAAGCTATATCATTTCTTGGACAACATCAGATAATTCAAATGTCTGCGGGAGATAGCATTGAAGAGATGCAGGCATAGTATAAGTCCATACCTACTTGATGTGAGAAATACTCGACGCACACACACATATATATGTGTCTCTCATCAGATTCTCATTCTCAAATCATCACATAGTTATGGATTCTATCTCACGATCAAAATAACAAAATCTCCGTTTCCTCATTCTTAAACTTCATCGCAAAGCAACCTACCCCTGTTGCCTGTTGTATGAATTTCCGCGCTCAATAGGTGGCGGGGATCGTTTTCCCCTCCGTCTCCACGTGATTCTCTAATATTTCGGCCACGCCTAGAAATGTTTCCGAGAACCTGGGTTCTCAATAAAAGTTATTGAGCACAACACCTCAATGACGGCTATGAGGATCCCAATTGATGGACTATGGCGTTGTCTTTGTCCTTTGATAGATACCCTCGTATTTGCGCGACCTGCTAATTTAAATCAACTCTCCAGAAAATTCTCAAATCGTCCTGTCAAGAATAAGAAGCTCCCAACACGCTTGAAAAATCGACCTTTTCATACCACAACCACAACTTCACTGCCTGTGCTAAGTGGTCCACTTGTACCGACATCGCGGCATAATAAATCGAAGACGATCATACCAAAACCCATTAATTTGGAAAAATCGAGTAACGAGGAGATTTACGAACGATTACGACAATTGAAGACGGAAGAGGGAGCATATTCACAAGTTGCAGAGGTGGTAGAATACTTGGTGAAAGTTCGAAAGGAAAAGCCTGTTTTGATACATTATGAAGCTTTGATTGCGGCCAACGCGGATGCTGAAAATGGCACCGCAGAGACTGTTAGGACTTTGCTAGAAGAAATGAAGGGTTTAGGCATTGGTGCTGATTCGGGCCTTTATCATACAGTTTTACAAGTATGTATAGCTCTCATGCACGATCTGGATTAATATCGCTAACGATGACGTTGAATAGGTTCTTGCAATTCATCCAGACTACCTTTTACGAACTCAGATATTGGAGGAAATGAAGGAACGTTGGTATGGTCTGTCCCCAGCCGGATGGCATAATTTGGTCATTGGTTTACTTCGCGATCATCAATATGAAATAGCCATCGATAAGTTTGAACAAATGCAAGCAGATCAAATCAAGATCGAGCCTTGGCTCTACGATATATTGTTCTTTCGGCTATGTGAATTAGAAGAGCTGGATGAAGCTCTAAGACTATTGAAGTCTCGATACCAGAAACCAACACTCGCAACGCACATGTACTATTATTTGTTAGATTCATTTGCCAGTGCATTTCATGTAAGCAAAATTTCTATGGACTCTTGATTTCCACCTGTTAACTTAAAATTAAATAGTATGAAGGTACCAGTTACATCTGGAGACTTTTAGTCGAACCTTTGGAGATAAATCCTTCAGATGGAACTTGTACAGCGGTATTGAATTGTGCCGCTCGTCATGCAGATCCCAATTTAGCTACATCAGCTATTGGGCTTCTTTCTAAACGGAGCACCGTTCTTGGGGTTCATCATTATGAAGCTCTCCTCGAAGCATATGTTGGAGTCGAAGACATGAAAACTTCGTTTCGAATTTTGAATATTATGACCAAAGCTGGTCTTACACCAGACTCAAGTTCTACACGATCAATATACCTCTACCTAACGAAATCTTCTTTTCACGCCCTGGAGGGATGGAAAATTCTCAAGTCTTTGAAGGCGGATGGATACACCATCCCAATCGCTGCAGTAAACGTTGCTCTAGAAGCCGTCATCTTCATGGGCAACTTAAGTCACAGCAGAGATCACGCAATAGATATGTACAAAGAACTGCACAAAATCTGCGATGCAGGTCCTAATATCGAAACCTTTAACACCCTCCTTCGAGGTCTGCACCAAAGAGGCTCCAAACCCACAGCCATGTTCCTCGCCTCCGAAATTCAAGCCTTGAATCTCAAACCAGATGCAATTACTTATGATCGTCTCATCCTGATTTGTCTACAACCTGAAAATGCGGATTTCGATGATTGTTTTAGATATCTAGAGGAAATGATGTTGGTGGGCAAAGATAAGGTTGATGCGGCGGGGAGGAGGGGTTGGTGGATGAGGCCGGGCACAGCGGTTGCATTGGTCAAGAGGTGCGTAGAGTATGAGGATCAGAGGGCATGGCAACTGATGGAAGATATGAGGGAGAGGGGAATGGTCAATGAGTATACGAGATTGAAGGTCTGGGCTGATCTCCATTGGCCGAAGGAGGGGGGAAGAGTTTCTTTTAGGGAGGGGGGTGCAGGGAAGGTTGTGGGAATGGTAGAGGGGGAGAGGAGCGGGAGTGCTGTCGACACCGCTAAGTTGGGAGACAAATCAGTTTCTTCATTTTGAAGACTGTAATGGGAATTGCAAAGGCATTCCGTGGGTATTTGTTCAGATGAATGACGAATTCACCCATATCACGACCACCTTTCTTACAATGGCTACTCATCTCATATTCCTTTTGATTCATTTCTACGCACCACTTCCACTTTTTGTCTCTCTCCCTTGGAGTTGATCTCTTCTACCGGTATATAAACCCATATCCACTGCGATCAATGGACCTTTGAGTTATCTGTCGTAAAGGTCTGGAAAAACTCCGTAGGTAAGGTGGAGTACCCAATTTTAAGAGTCCATATATTGTACGACGGTAAGTCAACTATGTGTTGATATTTGCCTCTTTGATCCAGAGAATGTTCTATCTGTATGTAGATTCAATAGGGGATATTGCGTGAAAAGATGCGTGGAAGGGTGGATATGAGTAATAAGTAGCGGTAATAGGAGTGATTGATAATGACAGTTCATCCGTCAAAAATGATGGACTTCCTCGCCGTCACTCAATCTACGAGTAGCCGAAATGACATCCATCACCACATACTTCAACAACAGAAATTTCCCCCTTTCAGGTACCAGTGGTATCGGAGCGCAAAATTTGTGATGATGATGTGCTAGTGCATGGCTATGGAAAAGGCGAAGCGGAAGTGGAAAGGGAAGGGGAAGGGGAAGTGCTGCTCTGGAAATCCTATCGGTCCTGGAATTGTACGACTTTAGTTTATTTTTGTTTTTTTCGGGAGAAGTGGAGGGGTGGTTTATATGGATATCGTGTTGATTCCCATAAAATTTCATATGCATCTCCTTCAGATCCCAGCCTTTGTAAATTTCGTCTCTAAGATCCTGGAGTAAGACATTAAAAATAAGCTGCTCTAGGAATTATCAAATGCTGGTGTTCTGAGTAGTGTGATTGTGTGATTTCTTGAGATGGGCGATTGGAAGTGGGGAGTCTTCCTACCTACGCATTTGGATAAAGAGCGCAAGTGAATCGTCTTGAAGTTCGTCACACCATACTTCTCGGCGAAGAGACTGAAGTTGAGCCCATTCTCAACAATATCTGGTCTTTCCTCCTTGGTGCTGGTCACTTTCTTGTCAACAAACTTGTCATTCGACGTCAATATTTGACGACGAGTTCTACTTGAAAAGGTTCCAATGGTATACCAATCATCATCTGGCAAATTACCGCATGGAGATTCTGGTGAAGATCGCTTTAGAGTATCCTTCCAAATACTAGCTCGAAGTAACCTCGAGTCTTTGGCCTCCAAGACTTTTTCGTGCATATACACGTGGGGTTTTCTTCGGTCTAACGAACAATAATGGTCATGTAACGTGAGAGATTGATTGATGTTACTTTACAGAGACTTTCAGTTTTGAATTCAGGATATGGGAATGGAGATTGAAATGGGAAAAGGTTTACTTGTGACGTGGTGAATTTCGAAGCGAAGATCAAATATGCAGATGCAGAAGGCTAGTTAGGATTCTCACAAACTTCCGTTTTGTTAGTCAGGGGTTGAATATTGCTGGTTGATGCAAGTCCATGGCCCACTGCTTCCACTGCTAGGGATATTCCTCGTGTGGGAAGGTAAGAACTCTGGATTTTAGGGTGTATCAGAATCCCTTTCCTGCTGGTTATGATAGTACAGGCCACAACGTACACCTTTTTCGTTTGTATTGGCATTTTCGGGTGCGATTGTATGGAATTCAAGAAGATGGTTCGATTGAGGGAAGAAAGGAGAAGAACAGCTTTTGAAAATTACCGGAGACCCCAATCGATTCACTTTAAGAGTTCAATACTAGCGAGATAGAATCACTAATTGCTCTTTCATTCAAGTCTGAGTTTGCTATACCTACTTAATAGGATATCATCAGAAAATGTTTGGAACGCCTGACATGAATCTGTCGCCCCCCCTGGCATTCTCCTCTGTAATGAATATGGTAAGGACAACGATCAACATACTCATTACATTTCAAACGTGATACAAAGACTTCATTATCCCGAGACCTTGAATAATGACTTATATACTCAAAGTCTGTCTTCATGAGATTTCTTCTCCTCAAACATCCACGAATATTTTTACGACCTGCAAATATCTCATCCCATTCCCCAACATCTTTCGCGTGACTTGGAGTATTCTAGGTTTAAGCAAAGGACCCCCATATTCGTGAGTAAAATACTCACGGAGTACGGAGTTTCGAGGTGATATTTCCCATGCCAATCTATACCAAGATACTTTAGGTATATCATGAGATGGATCCACTAGTCTTACTGAGATTTTCTGCATCAAGACTGTCTCGAGTAGACCAGTGAGGTCGTCAAGGAGGTATTTGTCCGCAACAACCATGAGCTGGATGAAAGTCTCTGGATGGATCTGAATTCCCTTTCCTGTGAAATTGAATGGTGTGTCGTGAGGGATATCAAATACCCAATGCAAAAGGATTGAAAAGACCTCGGGGTCGTCTTCGGGGAGCGTACATGTTTGTGTTGTAGCTTCACGCCATCCATTGGTAAACATAGCCCTGAAAAGGGGTATTTTTTGGCATAGGGGTGCCTTTGGTACAATGTATTCTATGGCTTTGGATCCTTCGCCGACTTCAATTTTGATCTTATCATGTCCACAGTCACTGATAGCTTGTCAGTAAATTATTATAGTTTTCAAGATCAAGACTGATGGAAGTTAGGAACAGGCCTTTTTTGTGACCGATTTCTTGGTGGTGGTTGCTCAGAATGATATTGTGGAAGTCGTGGAGAGACGATGGGAGGCAAAACTTTTTTCCGAAATATGGCTGGGCCAAGAAGATGTATGCTCGAGTTCAAACCCTCTTTACCCATTGATTGATATCTCCGTGGGGCCTCGAAGTCTTTTGAAGTCATATTGGTGTGTAGAGCTGATATGATGGGCAGGACTATTGGTATATTTGAAGGAATTTAGACGCAGATATTTGTGTGTGTGAAGTCGTTTTTGAAAATGCACAAGCTAGGTACATAGCTTCATGGAGCGCTTAATATAATATTTTCAATAGCTGTACTACTTGTCATACCGCAAGAAGATCGGCTACTTGCCGGGGGGTACAGCCATGGAATACTATGAGAGTACTACCCGGGTATAACATCAACTAACAAGTCGAATACATCTGAGTTGCTTTATCATACTCTCATATCATTTATAGGGTGAGATAGTATGTTTCAAATCACTGTAGGGTTGCGAATCCAATCTCAAGAGTGATAGTACCGGATAGAATGCATAAATGAAGGATTAGACCACGGATGGGGTTGAAGTGTGTGAAAGGCCAATTCTGATGCTATAATTTCCTAAACGTTATGCCTCTTACTTTATAAGTTCAGACTGCACATTGGATTCCTGACTTTATACACATTTCTGTGCATTTTCTGGTTGATATCTGTGTAGGCTCCAAAGATCATAAGACAGATTATCCAGTATTTGACTTCAATCAATCTACATAAATGACCTGCGACAGTCAAACATCACTCTGGAATGTCTTGATGTGAAAAATATAACCATAATGATTATTTTGTGATGATCACGAAGTGATAGTTAGGCCTGGTCAGTGATTAGCATTCACCAGGACATCAGCAATTTTTGACAAATATCGAAGTCATCTGATTGTAGCAAACATATTGTAAGTCAAAAACTACCGTACTTCATTTAAAGGTGATCGCCACTTGGGGATAACCTCATTGGAAATGTCTAGAGATATAGAACAGTAAAGCCAGACCATGCCGTACGATGTATACTAGCCTGCACTGTGCCATTCTAGGCAATATGTATTGACTAGAGTTCTTGGAGTGCGATATCTTGAATCTAACGTACTTCTTTCTTAGAACAATAAAAGAGTAACTCGCAACTGCTACTTCTCTTCTTCAAAACAACACATTCTGAATCTACCGGTCCAGTTTCACCACATCATATTCTCGGTTTCACACTATAGGCTATTAACAATCTTCGTAAGCTTTCTATTTTTCTTAAATACACCTCATTTTTCATTGCTCTTTAAGTGGTGTACAAGCCTTAACCAACGTTTCTCGACAAAGTTGATAAGACTAGAGTGAATTTGACTAACCGGTATTTTCTGACATAGGAAAGCTATACCAATATACACATCATGAACTCCAGGATATCAACAAGCTCTCTTGCAGAGGAACTCACGACGGTAAATAAGATAGCAAACAACAATTTGTATTGGGCAGAGTAAGCATTTTTCGTATCTAATAATCAGAATACCGCTAATACATTATAGTGCGCTTGGTACCGATATGGTGCGCATCGAAGTTGGCTACGAAAATGTCGTCTTTAACATCCATCGGAAGATTCTTTGTGATGAGATCCCCTTCTTCGACAAAATGTTCAATGGGCAGTTCGCAGAAAGCGTAACCCAATCTGCTAACCTACCGGAAGAAAATGTCGATTCTTTCAAAATTATGATTGGTTGGGTCTACAATGGAGTAATTGAACCCAGTATCGGTCCTCGGATCGCCGCTTCTGAATCTTCTGAGCTGCCTCTTGTTGAACTGTTGATACTTGCAGAGAAGTATGACATCACACGACTTATTGATAACACCATGGACTTCCTGATCAAGTGCCTTATTAAAAACAAACGGGTTCTCGGCATATCCATTTGGGTATACGCCTACAAGTACACTCGTACCTCGTCGAAGTTGAGATTATTCATGTCCAGAATGGCAGCGTTTGCAATGACCTTTGAGGATGGAACTTTCGCTTCTGATCCTACATTTTGGACTTTGGCTGAGATACACTCGATCCTATCTCAAAATAGCGAGATTCTGATGGATTATTTGAAAGTAACAAAAGCAGCGTCAAATCTACAAGAAAATCCGTTGAAAGCACCTCTCTGCGACTATCATCGACATGGACCTAGCGAGGTGTGTCCTTATATCTCAAAGAAGAAATCCGCAGTCACCAATGCGAATGGGAATAGATCGAGTGACCAGCTCAATTGATGAGATAAAGATGGATGATATGTGTAGACGCTAAGATGCGAGGAACTTGGGTGTACGAGCCAGTATCTGGATATCAAGGCAGGTGATTAGAATGAATTGGAGCTGTGCTTGGCATTCAGGGTTCGATTTTGGTGGCGTATTTCGAGGACCAAACTAGGTGCAATGTGTTGGAAAAAGGGGCGGGTCACATGAGATGCTCTATAGGCGAAAAAATGTATCCTTCGGCGGCATCATTACCGTGCAATGTAGTAGAGAAAAAAATCTACCTGAGATCTGTTCATCTCATGATTAGCTCCTCGTTCAAGAATAAAGACATCTGGAAATTGGATGAGATTATGCATTTGAAACTTGGACTTTGAATGTTTAAATGACGCTAAATAGCCTTTCAGGTACTTGAGGTTTCATAGGAGCATGATGTCACCAATCATTAGTCTTATATTAGCCGAGATTGAATCAAATCAAAGGACACTGATCTAAAATTGAAGTGAATTCAAGCAGTAAACGCTAGTACACTGCCGCCTTTTTCACAGCCTTGGATTAGTTTTCTTTCAGAGTTTTCTTCCAAATATTCAGTACAAAAGGAATAAATACTGAGTTAATAAGACTATGTGTTCTTGAGAAAGGCGTATCTATCAAACACCGGTGCATTGTGCAACCATACTTGCTTTCTACACCAGGTACTTTCTCTCAACTTTTTTCTTTCGCTGGGACGGCTCTTCACTGCAATTTCTACCCTATCCAACGTTGAAAGTTTTGCAGGAAAAATCCTTCTTGTAAGTGGAATCTCCTATTTGACCTCAAATTAAGTTCAAAACCTAGGGATCTGCTGTTACTGACTCATCCCTTCTAGCTCTAGCCATTGTCCTTCAACTCAAATTCCTACCATTTACATCAAATCATGACCATGTCCCTCAACGAATTTCTTCCAACTATTGGAGTGTCTGGCGAAGTTACTGAGGTAGGCAGTTCACATACCCCACAGAGACTCACTTCCAATGCCTTCAACAACCCAAAAGAGGATTATATTCCACAAGTCGGACCGCAGCTGTCTTCAGAGTATGTCTCATTGTACTACCATTTGAAAGATCAATTTACTGACATAACTTTAAACAGGGACTTGGGCAATGTAATTCTGCGAATCGAAGTTGGCAAAGGAAAGGAGCCGGGTGGTACTGTAACCTTCCAGATTCACCATAGACTTCTTTGCATCAAAGTACCAATGTTCGAAGAGGTTGCTGCTGAGAGCTTTGCAGAAGCTGCGGATCCATTTGATGGACTTCCGGACATTATCCTAGCAGATGACGACCCCAAAGCTTTCAAGCTATTTACTGGATGGCTCTACATGGGTAAAATTGAGGGCAATTTCGACAATTTTTCAAACCCGGCGGATGACTTATCACGCAAGGGATCTTTCAAAGGGCTACTCAAATCCATCAAGCTCCCCATTTACATCAAACTCTGCATTCTCGCGGAGAAATACGAAATCACTCGCCTGGAGAACGAAGCAATCGACTTCCTCATCAAATTCATGATCGACACCAAGGCAAGAGCGAATCCTTCATGCTGGCTGGAAGTGTACAAGCAAACATCCTCTCAATCAGCTTTGAGGATTCTGTTCTCCCGAATCGCGGTATGGCAACTATCTGAAGACGGTGGATCTGATGGGGCCGGATCTATGGATTTGGAATCTGTCTTTTGCCGCAATGAGGAGTTGCGTCTGGATATCTCAACACTTAAGAATAGATGCATGGGGAGAAGCCTGGCAGATCCATTGCTGGCACCGGCATGCGACTACCATAACCATGGTCCGGTCGATGTATGTCCTTATAAATTGGGGTAAACTACAGGGGATGTATAGAAGTACACGAAGGGTTTGGGCTTTGGGTTTGAGTGAATTATCGTTCAGAGAGATTTCAATGACCGAAGGATGTCGCTGCCAGTTACTGGGGTATCAAAGGGAAACTATGAAGAGGGTTATTCGTGACTTATTCATGAAGTTGAGAGCATAACACTAAACATCAATTTAATTACAAAATGGTTCCGAGACCCACGACGTGATGCAAAATAACTTAATTTCAACTCGTCAACACACCTGGCTTTATTTTCAGCCACTTAATATGAGCGTACGAGGGGAGAATCATTTTATCATAAACGTGTGATTTCAATGCCATACTCCTTTGATGAAAATTATGCAAAGCAACTCCAGACATTCGCGATTGGATGCTTTGTTGGCTCAAATTGTTAAATTTGTGGTAAGGACCTGCCTACACCTCCGTGAAAAGACATCCAGAACCGTTATTGTTTGCCGTTCATTCAAATATTTGAATCTGTGATGCCACCCTATATGTTTCCCCCATACTTGCTTTTAATCTATATTGCGGTTGAAACTCCGCCATGTGGGCACGTTTCGTCCTTCGAGTGTTGATGGTAATCACACGGATGTGCCTCCCATGGACACGGACACGTAAATCCCTTTCCCAACTGACCCCTCAAAAGCCGAACGACATCCAACGTAAGATCACTGCTATTGTTGAGTAGTATCTGAATCTTCTCAACGCTCCAGACACCTCCATCGGCAGTAATTGTTCCCTTTCCAATAGCATAGGCAACCGTCCTTGAGGAAAAAACCCTAAGCTTAGACTTCGAATGTGTAATGTCATATACATCTTTGACATCAGGGGGAGACGGTGCTTGACGACGCTTTATGAGCTCAACAATAATTCGATCGATTGATCGATCCATTAGATCTCCAACATCGTACTTCTCTGCCAGGGCGAATAAATTTATGAGATGAGAAAGATATTCGCTGTCGATGAAGGACTCGCTGGCAATACTACCAGCATAAATCCAGGTGATGAGAAGTTTGAATGCGTCGGGATCATCTTCCGGAAGACTTGCGCATTGTGTAGTGGCCTCAGCAAACCCGCCCATGAATAGCTTCTCAAAGAATGGGACTTTAGCACAGAGTATCTTCCTGTGGATAACAAATTCGACTTTATTGGTCCCGTTATCACCCCCCACATCAATTCTCACGGTTTCTGTACCAAGAACGCTAACTTTGTTAGTAGACTGAGGATTTTGATAGACTATCTCTGGATTTCTTACTCGCTGTATCGCTGAAGTGATCCCTTCTCAAGGTTTGTGCTGACCATATTGGATTCCATGATTTAGAGTTGATATTTTATTTGCTTTTTTATAATTGTCGGAACACGTGTTTTTTGTACCCCACATTTGTAACCCCATAGGTATGGTTCATGAACCATCTTGAACCATCTTTGCCTGAAGTGTACCCAACGGTAATACAAAGATATATAAGGAGATGCTTTACAGGTTGAAGGTGAAATTTTATTATTGACAAGTACAACAGATGTAAAGCTTTTAAGATGTCGGCACTCGCTAAATAGAAGCTATTCGCTAATTCTACGTGCCTCAGACACCCACAGCCATGGGAATCTAAAGAAAGGCAAGTTGCGCAAAGTTGGAACTACAAGACTACGAGACTAGGTCTATGGCCACACTCACTAGATTACGGGAGGAAGTAACTCATGCATTTTTTCATCGCATGAGATTATCAAAATCGGTTCTTACTCGACCTGATCCGTCCCGTTCGCCAATATGGCCCATTAACTAATGGGCTCGTCTTATTAACCAATAGGACGCTCTATACGAATAGGACGCTCTATTAACTAATAGGATCAATAAAAATTTTGAAGATATAAAATTTGCTTTTTCTAAAGATATTACTAGTAGATTATAATACTACTACTACTAATAATACAATTAATTAATCAAAACTTATAATATATTACCCTTATCCTTGTTTTAACCTTGTTATCGCATATTAATATATTATTTTATTGATTAATATTTAAAAGAAAACAATAATAAAGAATTCAATATTGATATTTATTATATATTTATATAAAAAAAACCCTATATTTAATCCTAATTCTATCTTTTAAATGCAAATAATTGAAAATATATTAAATTCTTAATTTCGTTGATCCTATTAGTTAATAAGGCGTCCTATTCGTATAGAGCGTCCTATTAACTAACAGGATGGGCATATTAGTTAATAGGCTATATTGGCGAATGGGACAGACCAGACCCAACGAATCCCTCATCTAGTATTTCCGCCCTCTCCTAATCTCCAGAAAATTAGTTGTGACCGCCACGATGATATCACAAACGTCCTCTCAAAGCAATTTATACAAGTTGAATCATTTAACAAAAAGAATCGTTTACTTGCAGGATCACTAGCATATTAACAAACCAGCTGGTAAGTACTTAGCAAGAAAAACTTTAATAGCGGGAAAACGATACCAAAAAATCACACATTCACGTAATCATCAATACACGCACAAAGAGAACACCATATTAATCACAGAATTTCTAAGGCAATAACCCAGAATCAAGAGACACAGGACATTTCAAACAATAGTAAATTATTATTGGAGTTGCTTCTGAGTTCCATCGTGACAAATTGCCAAGCAGTTTATCTGCAACATCTCTGCAACATATCTGAGGACAGTCAATAAACTTGTGCAACCAGCTGGATACCAGACCAGACCAGATGAAATGAACATGAAGACGAAGTGGAGTTGAATAACAGAAACCTTCTTGCTTTTCGGACCCAAGGAAGTTTGAAAATAAGATACAAAAAATGCCGGCAGGCTACGAAGAACAACAGTGAATACCACACCTCAATCCGCCAAATCCTTCACAAATCCGGATCTTCAGGGTCGAAATCACGTTTAAGGCCCCTGCTGCGAGTTATTCTGGATACAGTATCGGCGGCGGCGGCGGCCGTGACTACCGATTCAACTCCCCTATCATGACTACCAGCACCATTGCTTCCAGATGCCAATTCATTTTGACGTCCGAGTGCATTAAAGACAGCGGCGATCTGAAGCCTTTTGCGATTCTCAGAGGGAGATGTAGAAAAAGAGGCACTGACACCCTTTCTTGTGTTATTGACACTTAGAGAATGGTTGACGTCTGCTGTCTTTTGCCTAGTCGATGACGAAGAAGACCGAAGTAGAGGTGCAGTGTATGCGGGAATGGTACCCTTAGATGATGCAGCACGACGTGGAGGCGCAGTATAGTCAGAAGTAGGACTAGCAGAGGCTGGAGCTGGAGCATGATTTGGCAATGCTTTGTAGACAGCAGCAACCTGCATCTGAAAGTTGCGACTGCGATATGAAGCGGTGACGGCTGCAGGAATTCTCTTTGCCTTATCAGCGATACTTGCGCCATTATCGTCAACTCCATGAGCTACCTGTTCTTGACGAACGGGAGATGCAGCACGATGTGGAGGCGGAGTATATGCAGGAACAGCCTGGCTTGTACTGCGGGTTCTGTGTGCAGTCACGGCTGGGTTAATGATCTTTCCATTGAGGTTTGTACCGATGGCTTCGTTCGAAGCAGCGTTCTGCATTTCTTCTATCTCCTCCTCTGCTACCTTGAGCGCCTCAGTATTGTATTCGTGAAAAAGTTTGTATTCGTCCCAAACATGATCGACCATTCCGTTCTCGCAAACGTAAGGGTGCTCTGCGAGATACTCCATTACATCGATCATCTCTCTGAGGGTGAAACGCTCCTCATTATCACCGTCGATGGACTCTAAAGGTGAGGAGCCTTCATCTTGGGCATCATCTTCAACTTCAACAGCACCAGCTTTGTCGTCAATGCCAGCTTTCATGTTACCCTTACGTTTAGCAAGAGCTGTTTTCATGGTTCCAGCGGATCGCCTCGAACTTCGGTGACTATTTGTAAAGGAACCGCCAATACCTTCTCCGCTGTCGCTTATTGTGGCATCACTATCACTTGGCGTGAGATGGCCCTCTTCGTCGGAATCAAGTACCTCATATTCAACTGTTGATCGTTGTCGAATTGAAACTGGGTATGGCGACTCGGTAGCAGAATTTGCAACGCCCTTTCCCTTGTTCAACCTTCTCGCCTTGGAAGTTCTGTCAAGTTCCTCATCGCTGACACCGTACAAATCATCATCTTCGAAAGTTGGTGCAGTCTGAATTTGGCGCTGTAAGCGTAATTGATGAGCTCTTTCTTGTGAGGAAACATAAAGAGAGTTAACACCCATATTTTTGATGGCCTCTAACTCGGCGGTTGCGTTTCGTTCGACGGCGAGAGCGAACCTAACATGCTTTGGTTGTCTTGTGCGAGTTTGAGCTTGGGAAGAGGATTTCGGAGGACGATCGTAAGCGCGATCAACTTTGAAGATGCCCATTCGAGGAGACTTTTGGTGAGGTGGCTTAGAGGTTATTTCGTGTTGATGTTCATCTAAAGTGCAATTGTCAGTACCCACGCTTTGAATGAAACTCATGCTTCGCGATGGATCACACTGGGATGGAGCAACGAAAGATTCAGCAAAGAATTGACCACAGTGAGTATCAACTTGACGAATGTAATCCGCGCTCGATTGGAATTTATCCGTAGAAGTGTTGTGATAGGTTATTTGAATGTCGTGGTATGATGGTGTGCTGAAATTTAACTGACTTTTTCGACAAGCATATTCAACTTGTTCTTCGATTTCCCACTTGTGACTTTCGTAGTTCCTAAGTCTGTTGACCTCGAGTCTCCATCCTGGGTTATAGGTCTCGTTTTCGAGCTTTACGCACAAGCGGCTACACAACGTAGGCTGTTGATAGTATTGTCAGCGTTTAGTAATCTTGAAGGTAGAAGTATACTCACATGCTTGATGAACAAACGAGCTAGATATCGAGCGTGCATTAATGACCATGCTTCGAGATTAAATTCAGGGTTGAGGTTTGGTCCTCTTTGCAAGATCGATGCAGCATTTTGGACTTTGACTTTGTAGATGGCTATGCTGTTAATGAGTGCTTCTCCGAACTCCACATGATCCTCCACAGGAATATTTTCAAGCTCAGATATAGTCGCACTAAGCCAAGTATTTGGTTTATAAGAAACAATTCTATCAACAACTGCAGCTAGCTGCTTAGAGATAGCCATGATCGTCTTTGGTATAGAGTAAAGAGGTTTCAGCAAATGCAAACAAAGAGTGTCACAAGATTGGAAATAAATTGCAATAGTTTGATAGTTTTCCAAACTCAGTGCAAAGCAAGACTTAAAAGAAGATACAAAATAAAGATTAAAAGTACATGCAATACACAAGTGCAATGGTGGTGGTTGACAAAATAGAATTGAAGCTTAGGGATGTGGGAAATCAACAATCGGGTAAATTCCGGACATCTAATTCTTGTTTCCATGGCATCTTCTGGTTTTTCAAAATATTCACTATCCAGATATATAAGCTTAGGATGAATACCAATCCTAGATATCAAACTGCAAAGGGATATTCTTGTTGTAGTTTTGAATAGGGAACGGTGAAAGACCATGTTAGAGACAACTTATCCCATGAATCTCTTGGAAGTGTTAGTATTCTACCTGATTCATTCTCTTTTAATTAATTAGAGATGGTTGAATTTAGCAAAGACATTACTTCAAACAAAAAACAAATTCAAGAATATCCTACACCTTTCTTGCCCTTGTCAAAACAAAAGGCAAAAAAAAAACTAAGCAGAACGACATTGCTTGGTGAGCAAAAGGTCTTCAGCTCCCAGGTAACTTCTACTTTTTGAAACAAATGAATTGACAGGACATGCCACAAGTTGTCAAGTTTTCAACTGCAGCATTGATTTCTAGGATCTTGAATGATGGATATGGTTGATCAGAAACCAAGGGTATCGACAGTTGCTTGCTGCCTGCCAAAAGTTTGACATAAAGCCCTTTCTCTTCTGATCTATGGGAACCATGATTCATGCTTCCAATGACAAAAAAAGTAATGAACAAATGTGAATTTGCAAACGATAGTCATCGCTTGCTTATTATCCACATATCAAATTAGCAATCCAACCTAGCCTCAGAATACTGGAGCAAACATCTTTCATCTGAGAACTATTTGGTTTCGGTGTAGTAGAACAATACCAGCCAAAAATTAGAACCTCATATCCTTTGGTGTAGTTGAATGACAATGATCGTTATCCGCAAACTTTTGGATTTGCCCTGTTTGCCTGAATGAAAGCCGTCACAGAGCAACCAAACTCCTACCATGGTATCATCCATCACAGTCAACATCAACATGACAGACTATCATTCACAAGTCAGCCATCGCAAACACATCTTCACATACCCATCAACCCCCAACGACACCAGTCCAAGCACCAAGCTCCCTCCCAGATGCAAATTCCCACCCCAACCCCTCTCCCTACATCCAACGTCCTGAGACTTCTTCCCGGCACCTCTATATCCACCTTCAACTCCCTTTCCTACACCACTACCACAACAGCACACTACTCTGTGTATTCTGTGGTGTGTACTCTATGGTACCCCCGCTCAGAATGCCAATCCAAGTAATGAAATAACTTTTACATTTAAGATCCGAGTGAGGGGAGAAGGGAAGAGAAGTTAACATGAAGCGAGCGGTAGCTTTATGGCCACTAAGAGTACTACTAAGACTCATAAGACTCATAAACGATACTCCCACGAAAAGAAGTCATCCCCATCTCAACTTATTTTACATCAACCTACCATAGTTTTTACTTTGTAAAAATTGAGGCTGCGGAGACCGCAGATTGAAGTCTGCAGCTTGTGAAGTGATGAAGATGAAGATCATTTAGCATTGAGTGAAGACTGATGTGCCTAGGTGGGGTTCAATATCTGCACGGACATTCTATTTAGGCACGCACCGCTGACTCAGAAGAGAAGATACGATCACGTGAATCTATTTCTATGAGCAAGGGCTTCTCGAGGTACATGCAGCAGTTCTAGACGTCGGAGATGAATGATTGATTGATTGATTGATTGTGAAGCTAGAGATAGAAGATCAAGAGTAAGTAAGTCTCGTTGAGGACCATCCGGCTGATGCGTACGAAGATTGTCACATTGGTTTCACAATTTACAATTTTGCTAGGCAATCATCTACAAATACTGTGATATTATGAGCAGCTAGATGCAATTTCTCATTTGTAGCTTCTTGTTAAGTGTAATCGAGAAGCAAACAGATTTATCATAAATATTTTTATATAAAATAGTGAAGAAAGAGCTGGTACAAAACACCGCCAATGTTCCCCTGCTTTGGTGACTTTCGCGTGGATTGCGTCTATGCCTGGATATATCGACTCTTACTTCTCAAGTAAGGACCGAACTTATACAAGACCCAAGGTATTGGTATCAAGGATACAGTTATGAAGCCTAACATTGAAGTTGCCCATGTGAAGCCGAGTTTGTCGAGAATTGTTGGTGTGAAGATAGGGAAAGAAGCCGAGACGAAGAAACGCATGAATGTTAGGGAAGCTAACATAGATGCGCTATAATGAGCAGTGTAGAAGTCACTATGATATACTGGGAGGCATATCTAAGGGAAATCTGGTCAGCTTGTGGCCCCTTGTTTATAAACTAAACTGGGAAAACGTACCATTGTCAGGACAAATGAGAAGCCAAATAGTCCACCAGATAGGACAGGAACAATTGAGGGGATATCTGCGCGACCTGTCCATGCGAGCCTTGAGATTCTGTCAGCAGTTTCAAATAGTGCATTGCAAGGTGACTCATCCTTACCAAAATAGAGAAATAGGAAGTGTGATGGATCCTAGCATAGCTGGATATAAACGCTTTTCTGGTGCTACCTTCGTCCCTGTTCTAATCGCTTCATTCCGTGGTTCTCGATAAAATAGTCGATCAAAAATGGCAATTGTCGGAATTGCAGACATACTGCCAATTATCAAAGGGAAAAACGACATTCCAACTTCGTATGATGAGTGGTGGTAGATTTTCTGAAATAAGGCAGCATATGATACGAAGTATGAAAAGACCACAGATTGTGTTATTGCCATAACCAGACCAGCAGGAAATACAGTGGGCTCAACTAGAAGCATGTGTAAAGGTCGTCCTAGAGAAGTAAGAACAAGTCTCGTTAGTGTCGCTCTGTTGGTAACGAGACCCATTTTTGCTTCCGCTCGCCGGCGCAATATTTGCGGTTGGTATGTTTCGGGGATTAAATATGCGATGACTGTAGAGCCCCCAAAAAGGATAGCTGAAACCCAGAATTCCCACCGCCATGAATGATTCGTCATTATCGCTGAACTGGCCATAGGTCCAGTCTCTGCCACATTAAAAAGTCAGTGCTTGCCCGTCGAAAATCTTTGAGGGGGAAAGTTGAGGAACAAAAATTATAAGGGGAATTGAGAGGATATTGAAGATGAAATCTGAAGCAGGTGTTTGAGATTCAGCAGTGGTGAAATGAGTGTATTTTGCTTACGGGTACCAGCGACCACAAACAGTACGAACAAGGCAGCGAAAGTGGTCCCGGTTTTTTCGAGACTGATGTTCCATACATCACTTATGATTCCTCCGCCCACTGTCAGACAAGGAGATGCGAATAGACCAGCGAGTGCTCGGGCAATGGCAACAGTAGCAAAGTTTGTAGCGCAACCTCCCAAGAGTGTGAAGATCAATGCCAAAGGTGCAGTGACTCTGTATACTATTCTCCTGCCGAAGACTTCAGAGAATGCTGTTGAGAATAATGCACCAACACCGAGACCTGCAGAGTAGCAAGATATTGGAACCGTGGCCAGCGTTTTGGATATTCCAAAAGATGACATAACTCCAGGCATAGCTCCGGTGTAGGTAGAGTTACCAAAAGTTCTGTCATATGATAAGCACGTGTGCATATATAAAGTGTGTGAACTTGAACTTACGCCACGAAAGCTGTGTACAAAACTGCGATTGAGATGGTATATTTGGTGAAAGAAGACCAATTACGAGCATTCTCGTCGTGCATCAGGATGATTGAAGTGCCTCGTGGACGCTGCGGTGCGTATGAATATCGTTCCCATCTCAAACAAGATTGAGGTTTTTGTTTGTCAGTTATCTCATCAGAGAATGAAGTACCTTGGCTGCTTTTCGGTTCATCCATTTTGATCAAATTACCGTTGGGATCAACAGGAAACAGTGACAGTTGATAGTTTCTAGATGTCAATCTAGTAGAACGAGAGAATTGAGAAATAATTGAGAGACGGACGCAGAAGAAGGCTCGAAGAAGGCTCTTCAAAATAAATTTTAATGGTAGTAGAAATGACAAGCAGAGCCGTTTGGATGACGTTGCTGTGCACCTTGGTGGACTTCAATATTTTCAAATATGGAAGGCATGACTTACTAGACTCTGACGTTTTCGATTTTCATCGAGAGTTTTTTCCATGTAAAATCCAATCATCATCTACTTCCATCATCTTCTACTTCCATCATCTTCTACTTCCACGGTTGATCATAAACTGACAGATTCCTCTCCAAGTTTCTCCAATACACAATGTTATTTTGCGGGATGTTCTCAGTCCGTCCACTGGGGCACAAAACGCGTATTGAGGTAATGGCACCCACGACCGACGACGATCAATGATGCCCGATCGAAGCTGGCAAGTTTTCATGACTACTGGGTAGGTTCACGATGAGTTGACCTGATATTTGAGCTCCGTGAGCACATTATTGAAGGGTTAAGAAATGTTCAACATCAGACAAATCGAAATGAATTGAAAGTATACTTCGACAGACTTTCAAGGCAAAGACAATGGAAAGTATACCCTGAGAGACATCAAAATCATTCATAAAAACATACATGCGGCGATGGCGATGTTGTCCGACAATTCCAATGTCACTCACTGGCTGTTTTTCTCTGTCGCACTCATACGAGATCAATCGATCTATCGGATGATACCGTACGATACTTTTCAGATTTTACCAGCAGATGGATCTACACATTGGTGGGGGGATACTGTAACCTCTGAGACAATTCCCCATCCCCATGGATTTTCGTTCGGAGTATTATTCTATCAAGTATGTTATTATTGTGCGGAGAATTCTGGGATATAAATACAAACTAATTTCAACGTAACACCAATTGTTGTCGCTGTTGTTGTGGCTGTCGTTGAAATCGAAACTCATAAAATGTTGTCAAAAGGAACATGCCAAATTTTCAAAACTTCGATAGGCCTTCAAGCCCTGTACATATCTTTCAGCATCTTATCACCAACCAACATCTAAGTCTTAAAATGTCATCAAAATTTAATACCACATAAATATCTACAGCAATATCGACGGCTCATTGCTTCTTTTTGAACTCAACGGCTTTCACTCTTAACGCAGAGGAATACTAGAGAAGAAGACATCTATAAGTCCATGACTGACCTACATTTGGTTCCATAAAATGACAAAATCGAGCAAGAAAATAGGGAGCGACTGATCAATGGAGCGCACGTGGGAGAAATATAAATAATTCAGTTTTTTCAATTTGATTGGTATCGTAAACTTTTTGTTTCCAGTTATATCCCAAAATTACAAACGCCGACTGATGCATATTTCCAATATCCAGACATTCCTCGTAAATGCGATCACAAATCTTCCAATACCAATATCCCGCAATGCTATGCCACACTAAATAATAATACAACCTCAGAGCGGTCCGTTGCGGAAAACTTCGACAGGTTGTGGGAACAATTCGGAAATCAGTATGCCCTAGACGGCTCCAGTCTTTACAGAAATACTCTAATGGAGATTTGTTCCAGATGCCGGGTGCCAGTCATGCCAAACGAAGCCCCATTACCCCCTTGAAGTCGACTCTGCCCTAATATATCTCTTCATACAAAAGGAGCTGTATAAAGACCTGTCTTGTCTTTTTGAGTTTGGTCGCCTGTCTGAGTACTGGCAAGCTTGGATCGAGCTCTCAAAAGATGTCCATACTTGAACATGATGAATGGAATGAATGTCAAGGCGGTACCAGCGATTGCGAGAATAAGACCAGCATATTGACTACCGACATTGTGAAAGAACTGGCTTGCAAACAATGGTGCAACGGCACCCAAGGCATTACGCATCAAACCTTGTCCGGCGATGGCAGAGGAACTACTTTCTCCATAACAATCCGAAGTATAACTGTATGTGGATTCGAAAATGAAGAAAATACCCATGGCGATTGGTGCAAGGGCAATGGCGGGCGCAACCCATGTAATGAAGCCATACTGGGTAAAGCTGTAGATGAACAATCCGATGGGAAGGAAGCAAGCACCACACATGGCACCGTAGAGACGGGATTCCGGAACAATGTGGTTGTTGTGGTCGGCCATGATGGACTTGTATTTCTCGATTTGGAAGAAATTCAACCCGAAGGCAATAGTCACGCCAATACACAAGGAAATATATGGCAGACCAGCTACACCTTCACTCCAGCCATGATGTTCCTGGAAGGTAATTGGAATGACCGACAAGAACAAGAAGGTCACGAACCAAGCGAAAGCAATCCATAATCCAAAGGCAAATACGACAGGCTCGGTGACAAGCATCTTGACAGCCTTGACAGAAGAATTGTGAAGCATTTCCTTCAAATTCTTTGCCTCCAGATCCATTTCAGATTTGTATCGTTCATCGCCTGTGACAGCTCGAAGACGCTTGGCACGTTTCTTCAATGTCACACCACCTCTGGTTTCCCGAAAGAAGAAAAGGATGGCGGCGAGAAGAGGTAAGTTTGCCAACCCTTGTATTCCTTCAATCCATCTCCAGCCAATTGTTTCGTCAATAAATCCAGCATAAATTGGCGCACCGACCGTTCCCAATATTGCTACATATGCAAAGCACGCCATTGGAATAGCTCTCGAATCGGGTGTATACATATCACTGAAGGTTCCACCCACGAGGATGGTGCCGACGCAACCAAACAATCCACCTATGAGCAGTTAGTAATTGCGTAGTACGAGTTCAAAAGATGGGAATAGTACTCAATGTCCTCATAACTAGTATGGTTGCGATGTTCTTGCCGAGAGCCAATCCGATGAAGACGATAATAAATCCGGCATAAGCGCCAATATAAATTATCTTTCTGCCAACTAACTCGCAGAAAGGTGCCAAGAACAATGGTGCCATTGCACAAGCCATATTGAAACAGAAGAGTCCCAATTGTCCCAATTCCGTTGAGACACCGAGATCTTCGCACATGTTTGTGATTCCACTGCTATATGCTGTTGTTGCCAAACCGATGAAAAGTGTCATCATACAGAGTAACAGGGTGATGAATATTTTCTTTCCTGCAGGCCAATTAAATGGATTTTCCGAATCTCCGTTGGTGAAATGAAGGAGGATATATTCCTCGCCATCTTTCGTGATAACTTCCGTTCCAGTTTCTGGCATGTCGATATCGACCTCTTTGAGGGGTCCATCTTCACTATTGTCAGAGTCGCTGCCTCGCATTTTCTCCAAAAAGGATCCTCCCACTACTCGTCCTCTGGGTGGTGTCTGATCCTCCTTGTGCTTCAGGTCCGGTAGCTCAGCGTTCGAATTATCTTTGGCAACAACTGGAGGACGAGCTCCATCATGCTTTGGAAGGTCTGCCATATCGTGTTCTTAATATTCGCTATAAGGATACTGAGAAGACGATATGTTGCGAAATGATGGCAGAGCTAGAGATATTTATTCAATTTTTTGAATCAAAGAGTCTCCAGAGAGAGAGCCCATTAATATGCTCTCCATTTGTTAAAGTACCACATTTTCCCAGTAGGACATCATCGAACTGGGTGTACTGGTATGTGTTGCCATCGTTATATGTCGTCATAGACCGAGAAACAACCGTGTTGAGCGCGGTTGAGAAGTTTTCGGCGATACCTGATGTTGGAGTTCCATATTTTGGTGGACTGACTGATTCAATTGTTGTTGATATCGAGTTTTAACTTCAAGATTTTGACCCACAAAGAAGCCGGCACTAGGTTAACATTAGGATCCTAACATCATTTCGTTCCGACTCGAATTCCTAACAGTTCAAAACGTGTTCAATTATTGTAAAGACCAAATATTTTTTGATAATGTTATCGCTTTTGATTCATACTCTAGATAGTTTGATACATTTATAGAATCACAACCAGCCCCAGTGGGCAAAACTTCTCGTCCAGGATCACTGCCGCAGATCCGCCACACCCACTGTTCGCATTGGGGCCCGTTGAGAAAAGGGATCTGCAAGAAATGCGGCTTCGTCTACGTAAATGGATCTACATGGCTCCGCTAGACGCTCGCTAGAACATCACTAGAAGGATCTGACGTCTAGGGGTTTCCGGTAAGCGAAAATATCGAGTCTGGCTTTTGCCAAGTGACGTAACAGTGTGCAAATTTTGATGCTGACCTCTTCTTTGATCCGGTTTTATGTTACGTCCTTCATCCGTCGATGTGAGATGTGATTGGATGTTTTATGCATGGTGGTAGTAAATTGAAGGTTTAGTAGGTATTTATACAGCGGATTTGTCGGATATATTTCCTTATTCTGATTTTATATGCATTGGATTTAAGTATAATAGGAATGTCGGTATACTACTCGTACTGGGCATTTGGAAGGGTTCCCTGAGTCCGCGCTCATCGCATCATCGAACAAGCGATCCGATTGAACTCTATGAATCTTTCTTTTCCGAAGTACCGATATTCCCTGCATGTTTATGTACTCTCCCGCTCCCCTAAGCAAGGGTTAAATAATGGTACTGTAGATACGACCCCTGTCAGAATGATTTGAACTGCGGCAATTGCCAATTTTTCATTACAGTAGTGTACCGGTATTCTGTCTATAATGCCCTTGTAAGTTATAAATAATACTGATATCATATCGGTGGTGTAGACGCAATATTTAACCTATACTTAGGGCGGTGGAACGGGGGGAAGGGATGAAAGGGTGAAAGCTGCATGTTGGTGAGTGATAGGGGAAAGAAGGGACGGAAGGGAGGGAAGGGAAAGGCATTCATTCACATTGTGAATTTTTCTTTTCGAGGCGAGAGTGAGGCTTGAGGAATAGGAATGAATGGGAATGGGAATGAGGCTCTGCATCATACACTCACTATCTTAAAGCAATTATAATCGAATCGTCCATCGAATCTGATTATCGGAAACTCTCGAATGGGATAATCCGGGAAGTGGGTATTGAGGTGGGCCATATTTTGGGGTGGGTGGATTGAAAGATAAAAGATAGATATTCTCAGAATGGGACGGAAGGGGAGTGGAGTGGTATGGAGCTTGATTTTCTGTATTGAGATTTTTTTCCTGGGAATTTATGGAAATGTCGTCGCGCTGGCAGCGAGGAGTTTGTTTGGGAGCATCTCATTCGATATTCGATATCTGACTTGAAGTTTAATGTCGGATGATCTGTGAGCTTTGTGTTTGTTGAATCATCTATCGGGGTTTTGCGGTAGTTTGTTGCTCGTTTGCTTGAGAGATGCTGGAGGATGTTGCAATGCTAATATGTCATTATTGTAGCATCATACACAAGATTCTACAGGACTGCGAGTTCCATATTTGTTGACGAGGTGAGGAATGAGTCGGGTGGTATGGTATGGTATGGTATTTCAAAATCTAGTGATGTTTTGGTGGACAAAGACGACTTATTTTCGGTAGTTGAGAATGGTCATTGTGGTTGTTATTGCCTATGGTTTTTGTCGGGCACTCTGGAAGCGTCGCAGTTATATGAGATATCTTCACGTTTCTTTGGTACGTGGAAATCATCGCATTATGCCTAGTATTAACTCCAAACTGAGTGTTAAATTTGCGTACACTATTTGTGTGATCCCTAGTCCATATTTATATATATATCACGAAATTCACAGCTTTCCGATTCCCGAAAACTACGGTATATATATTTCCTTGTGTGAATAGCCTACTAAACATACTCCGTCTCTGACAGTGAAGACTTACACCAAACCCTTGCCCCCTCAAATCTTCTTATTTTTGGGATGGAGATGAGGAGGTTCCTCATCCTTCCCAACCCAAAATCCCCGTCGAACCTGTCTTGTTCACCAACTACCTCCCCTCATGTCTCACTCATCCCATACAGCACCGGTACGTATCTGGAATCCTCGGCTTATATCGGATCTCTACTATGAGTACACTCAACGCTGAGCCATAGGTGTGTGCCGAACATACACTCTTCATCCTAGCCCTGCACCCTGAATATCCCCTCATGTTTCCCTCATGTTTTACCATATACCTCAAATCACCCAAAGCTCGTCCGGTCGGAATACCATATTTTTACAAAGTAGTTCATCCAACGCCTACCTCGTTTCTCGGTCCAACTGTCTTTTTCCTCTCCCTCCCACCTGTATATATCTCCCTTCATATCTCATTCATATGTATTCAAATCCCGCTCTTCCACGTTAACACTCGCCCCCCGTCTCCTCCTCATCATCCTCATCCTCCTTCATCGAGATCCCTCTTCCTACCAGGAAATCGACCTTCATGTCTCATGCCATAAGCGGAGTCGCGCTTCCATACGATCCCAGGCCGGTCCTTTGTGGCGGGTCCAGGGGTTAGATTTGAGGTGCGAGTTACGCTGGTGTTGTTTTATGCTCCAGCTAGCACGTGAAGAATATCATGTTGTTGATATACAATAAAAATGAGCGAATACATATTTCATCCCATCTTTTTCTTTTCAATGTTCAAATTCTATTCTGTGTTTGTTTATCTTCAGAGTTCATATCAAAATGTCGGTTCTCCTGGAAACCACACTAACCCAAAGTAAGCACTAGTAAAGTAAACAAATCAAACTTGGACCATCTTTACAACAATTTCTCCATGAACCTTATTAAATCTTTCAAATACTACCACCAGTATAAAAACTTCACAATAATAATATATTTCTGGTTACAATCATATTCCGAATGGATTCACCAAATAGACTTGCGGAGAACTGTCCTCCTGGTACACCATTGTATCAAGTTTCCCCTGAACGCGTTAATCAACAAAGACAATGGGATTTACCGCAATCTCCTACCGAAAAGGGTTCAAAAAGTAAACATTCAAGAGATAGTTCAGTCAATGATAAGATTGCACAATTTAACTCATTGGCTTATCAAGGAAAACAATTAGAAAGGAAAACAAATGATGCAGCTTTGAAGCGGGCAATGGTTGGAAGGGAGGAGGCAGAGAGTGAAATGCGCCGATACAGAGATGAAGCTAGAATATTAAGGAGGCAGGTTGAGGAAGGAAAGGAACGAGAGAGAAAGGTTGGAGAGAGACTTGAAAGTGTCATGGTAAGTCATAAATCTGCGCATTTATGTGAATCTCTGCTAATCCCTCATTTCACAGGAGAATTACGGTCGAGCCAAAGAAACGCATTCACATACACAAGCATTATGGGAGAAAGAAATTCGAAGAGCTCGAAAAGAAGGATTCAAATCACAATCCGTCGTGGTCAAAGTTCAAGAAGAACTCAAAGCTTCACGAGATACGTTGAGAATGGTTCAAGGTGGCTTGGAGCAGGAGAAGAGTCGCAGTGTGAAGAGAGAACAAGAAGCATTTGCAGCAAAACATCAACTTGCTGGAGCGCAGGAAGAACTATCACGACTACGAGAAAAGATCAAGTTGGTTGAACAGGAAAGAGATGCATTCAAGAAAATTGCAAAGAATGAAGAAATTGCCAGAATTGCTGCAGAAGGACGGTTACCATTACCACAAGCCGCCAAGGACGAATTATCACCACCAAAAAAATCTAGAAAATCAATAGATCCTCCTGCAGTTATGTTATCTGGGACTGGCCAGGAAGAACTCGATGATCTTAGACTAAAGTTGGCATGGGAGATTCAAAGAGCAAACCGAGCCCTTGATCGAGTTGATTTCTTGGAGGTGGAATCTAGCCTACATGTGTGCGAACCAAAGTCCAACAAAAGAAAATCCACCGACGCACAAGAACTTCATGATGACTCGACAAGACAAGCCAAGGCTCCGAGAACGAGCACTGTTTTTATACCATCTGAAGGCATCTTTAAGTCAGTACCTGAAGGGTTCTCGTCAAATTCCATGGAAGATACATCCTCGAAAACCAACAATAATATCGAACTACCATCGGAGCATTCTACTCACCCACAGAGAGAAGTAACACCGTCTCATGATCCACCCGCACCCGCTTTGATTTCTGATACCAATACCTCCCTTCTTTCAATCTTCGATGAAGTCGAGAGCCCAAAAACTAATAGATCCCTTCAAAGTCCTATCAATCTACCTGATGCTGAAGGAGAAGATGAGACAAATTCCGAAAATTTGAACGGCTCCAGCTCAACCACTATTCATCACGCCCACGCCCATCACCATCACCATCACCAACACCACCATGAACCAACGTTCCATACAATCTCCACTACAACCCGCATCCCACTCGCTGACCCTTCTGAAGATCAAAATCAACCATATGCCACAACGCCAAAGACTCCAACTGCCATTGCCCTTCCAAACAATACCAATAACCCAGCGCTGGAGCCAACAATGTCAAGAGAAGAAGCTCTAGCAATGATCCGAGAAAGGCGAGGTAGAGCAAGAAGTATAGCAAACGGTACAATGACACCTAGAAAGCAAATGGTGGAAGGTGGAAATCGAAGGGATATTAGTGCGCCAGCTGGCCGTGCGACGCCTGGGAGGGGACGAAGTCAGGTTAGATCTTGAGAAGCTGGGGATTGAAGCATGATCTTTCGATTACGGTGCACACGCTAGGTGGGGTGATTAAATTCTTGTAATAATTGAGCAATGAATGGGGGGACAGTACATTGGAGCTGGTGTTCTTAAAGTTGTATATCCATCCGTCCATTTAGCACCGGAGTTCTTTGGAAAGAAAGCTTGCACAAGGGCACGGGATAAGCTTGCTGGAATGGGGTGGGTGGTTGGTCGTTTGGATGTCTATTGGGGGCTGATTTATGATTTATGATTGGGTTCTATTCTACCTACTTTGATTTGATTTTGATGGAGGATGATTTTTAGGGGTGGAGAGGACGGGGACAGGATAGTGTAGTTAGTGATAGTGTCAGAGTGTAGGTAGCCAATGAGTGAATGAATGGATGGATAATAGATTCAAACCCCTTTGTTTTTATGTTTGCTTGTACCTTGTTTACTTGTATGGTTATGTCTTCATGTTGTCCCCCACTCCACTGCGATGAATCAAGAGTAGATACATCTCTCTATCCCGTACCGTAAGTTTGACAAGACAAACTTGTTCTCACATGCTAGATTACGAAGTTGGTGCATGCCGATTAGAGTACTGTAGAAATCTTAGACGGGATTGTTTAATACCTAGTAGTTACATACACTCTAGATATCCGCTCACGATTCACAATCCTGGGAGCTGAGATGTGGGCCTGCTTGTGCTTGTGCTATCAGAGTAGAAGCTTATTAAGTATGACTTTTCTTCTACTCGTATGCTTGCATTTATAAGACCTTGTTTGCTTGGTGGTTTGATTTTTGGGTTTTGGGGTTTTGATGTTGGTTGATGTTGAGAGAGCAAAGAATGGGTTGATGTTGATATTGATGTTTATTTAGTGTCGTTGTCGTTTTGCAGATGATCTACTCGATTGATCGAGGGTTGCGGTATTGATATTAGGGTGATTCGTTTTCATTACCTACCTAGTACTAGGTATCCCTTAATATACCCTCAACAACATCACCCCCCTCTAACCCCTCGAATTCAATACTCCCTCCCCCCTGCCGTTAAAAACAACATCCTAATATATCAGGGAATCTAGTTGGAGCTTGAACTTTATAGGGGAAAGCTTTAGGATAGAAAATTTGTATATAGGTAAATGAAATGAGTAACTTCAATATTGAATATTCACAATAGACATACGATTTCAGAAATACTCATAGCCGAATAGCAAAAATAAAATAAACTCGTAATGTCGCATTAGGACTTGAACACTTCTATATAGTTATCCAGATTCCCAAACTATGTTTTCAGATTTTTGGCAAGCAATATTGAATATCTTCACCAATATGGAAGATGAATAATAAGTGTTGAACAATAATGATTGGATGAAAAGGTTTGGGGTGATGAGAAAGAAATGAATAAAGGGGCGTGAATAAACGAATTAGGCAGTAAGATTGTAGAAGCGGAGTGTATAAAAAGATCGGGTTAAATAAGCGAATGAGTAAAAGTGGAGCTTATATTTTCATTTACCTACTAAGATTCAATCTCAATAATTACCATCCTTCAAACCAGTAACAATCAACCACCATGCCATAAAAAAACTTGACGCGCCAAATCTTCCAGTCATAAATAAGGATCCTGTATCTGCGTAGTTCTACTGGAAACAAATAGTGCCGTCATTTCACGGCTCAAGTGGGATCCAATCTCTTGAGCTCTGATCGTGCGTCGCGTCATCATAGTTGTCCGTACTGCCAAAAGTACTGATTTGTGGCCTTTTTGAGCCCTTGGACTTTTCCCTTGATCTTCCAAATGTCAAAATATTTGGAGTAGCATGTGCAGGAGCCGTGATAATCGACTGACTTTTGAAGTAATGGTTGAAAAGTCGGGGGAGGCTTGGGAGTGAAGCAACTAAAATTCCGCATGTTATCTCGGCTTGACTGAAATTTAAGTTAGAGAATTCATTGGAATTGGAGATACGGAGAAGAAGGGCCAAGCGGCTTGTCGCTATAAACTTACCACCAAATACCAAGTGGTAGGTATAGCCAGGTTTCATCGGTTGTTTTAAGAAGCTTTATACTGTAGATCAAGCGCATAGCGCTTGATAAACACGCGCTACCACCTTGTCAGTCGAGTCTCAACGATTGGATGGAGTGACATAGACATGTTACTTACAAGATACCAGAAGCAAAGATAGTACCAACCCCAAGCTTACGCTTCCACGAAATTTGCAAGCGCAGGAGAAAAGTCAGGGGAAGAATGAGGAGGATAAGGTCTGATACAAGATTCATCGACCCAGTGAAAATGAAACTAGCATCAATATTGACACATGTTCCCTCAACCAGTGGATTCCATGTCTTCTCCCTGGGTGTGCATTGGAAAATTTCCATCAACGCAATCGAGGTATAAAGTAAAGAATTGAAGACGATTAGACCCCATAAGAAGTAGTATGTGAAATCACGCTTCGCGGAGAAGAATATTCGCAGTATCTGTAAAAGGATTGAAACTTTGATGAGACATATCGCGGCGCAATATATGACTTCGGCGACATTGAGATACTATATTGCAGGGATATTAGTCTCATCAATTATATCCATAGGTTGGGATTTTGGCAATATTTACATATAATATATCAATAAGATCAGAGAGATGCATATCCCATTGATGAACCCCAACACCCCAAGGAACTAAACTGACTCCAGAGAATGACACATAAAGAGCCTGCCGAGTGATCAGTAATATTATTAGGTATGACTACTAATCGATTATCAAAAATTACCCAGGAACCGAGAGCCGTATCTTCAATATAACGTCAGCTCTTCATCATAATTCCTGATATCTAGACGAGAACTAGGGGTAATACACACAATCTTCCCACCCAATTTCCTTTATTATGCAGAACTTAGAAAACAACTTCAAAAACACAACAATGGTGGTGATTGAGAGACATGTGGAAGTAACGACCACTTCCCACCATCGCAAGCTATATGGGTGATGGAAATTGGGAACGATCCCGGGAGGAGGCGATGCCGCTGCGGCAGCCGTGATTTCCAAGAATGTATTGTTTACAGCCATTGAAACAAGATTGGATTAAAGAGTTAGAAAGATGCGATTAGAGGAGATGGGTGATGTGTTTCTATAGTGGCTTGTTCATTCAGCTTTCACATCCTTAGAATGCTGTGCCACAAATGAAGCAGGTTGCCTAGATGAGCTTCGATATTTTACAAGAGCGGGGGCTCCCACGCCTCACTTGAAGCGTGCCCCACAGTATGCAGTGTGATAAGTGCGAATGGAGACTTAACGATATCCGAGAAGATAGTGTTAGCGATTGACAGTACAATTTTTCAATGCACAAATCGGAATGCCGTCGGCTAGGTATTTCAATCCTTCTGATCGCCTAGGTTATCCTCTCGTGTAGTTGCACCCGCATGATTACTAATGACGTCCAAAAAGTGCTAGATGCTATTTATAGGTCGTATAAACAAAGTACCAAAATTGGAGTAACAACAAGTAAGACTCAGCCGAAAGAAAGGTAAAAGACTGCTCGCAAAACAATCACTCCTCCGCTTTTTATACGTTTGAAATATCTCCAGCCATGGCTCTCAATTATTCACATAATTTATAAGTTGATGAGTGGAATAATGATAAAAGACAACATCCAACAGGGCCATAGTCTCCAAGACAATCTATCTCCTCGGATACCCCTGTTCAACAAAAGGTTACATATAATCAGACAGCCTATGCCGTGCGTCAAGACATAACCCAATGGGGATGAATTCCAGAAGGCTGGTCCAATGGAAGAGCAGCTCAAAATGATGCCCCCCGTAAGAATTCTTGCAAAATCATCACCCAAGACGAGAGGGACAGTTGCACGCCCATGTTCCCGGTCGCCATTTTGGTCCCGAAAGTCCATTATATGCACTGTTGAAAAGATAATAACGCAAAGAAGTGTGATCCAGAGAAAGACGTTTGGGTAATAAACAAGGCTTATACCTGGACCGAGTCCAACTTCGAGAGGCCCGGCTAAGAAGCAGGCAAAACCCACAGAGTTCAACAATCCTCTGAAAAACGGAGTTTGATCACCACTCCATTCATTATACCATAATGAAGCAAATGTCTCCACAAAGAATGGGCCTGTGCCGCCAAAAATTATACAATATTGCAAAGTTATTGGATACAAGCACATTAGAAGTGGGGCACATTGTTCAGGTGTTATTCGCTGTGAAGGAAGCGGTCGCCAAGGCTTGTTGATTTGATCCTCCTTTATCGAGTTTGGATATCGTTGATTGTGGATATTGAAGATTAGGAGATTGAGCCATGACCAGAGTATCATCAAAGGCGCCCTCTTCGCCGCTTTGAAAAGATTCGCAGACTTTCCGAAGCCAAAAAGAGGGGAAGCGGAAATGCAAGATATGGCAAAAATGAAGCACACGAAAATAATTTCGATGAGGTTGTCGTGTGTGAAGAGGTAGAGCGTATATAGGTGATAACGCAGAAATTCTCCGCATCGGACGAATTTGGAAGTCTGTAATCTTGTAAGCATACGAATGGTATTCTTATGAATAGACTAATAGTACCTTGGAACTTCCTGTTATACGCATGTTTTCTAGCATAAAGAAGGTAATGTTGGTAGGTAGGTTGCATAACAATCAGATATGGTATATCTGTGACCAAAAAATCAGCTCCGTCACTGTTGAGGGAGTTTTCATCAACTCTGATCATATTTATATCAGGGCTGTATAGTAACAAATCACCACGCCGCTCTGCGGCATATCCATAACGCAAAACTCTATATCATCATGCAACAACTTAGCAGGCGTAGCCGTTCTTCCCACTCCCATTCGCACTATCGTGTACACAACCCTTACTCCACACCACCACTTTGTTTCCACGCTCCGCCACCAACCTATGCCCAACTTCTGAACATCCCCTTTCCAACCGAGAGTGTGAGAATGAACGAGTGGTCGGAAAGTCAAATAACGACAGAAACATAGGTACTAGATGAGGAGGAAGAGGCTATGCGTGACGACACTTGACGAGAGACCACTGTTTCTCTCTCCACGGTGCATTTCTTCACCCCTTGCTTTTTCACTCAGTGCTGGCAACGGGCGGGTCCTGTACTTTTTTTTCGATTCCGCCCCGGCATTACTATAGCAAGTTAAAAACTTGCATCTCTAATGCCCACCTACAATCAGTTCAAATTATGACATTTCACCATCACCGCAACCGACCCAACAATAATCATGAATACCCATCTCACCCGCCC
>NGKJ01000011.1:123488-157245 GCA_002162495.1 Myriosclerotinia curreyana
CCACCCCGCCCGTTCCTAGCACTGTCTTCATTTTCCATGCAGTGTTCCAAACCCACCTGAAATTTCATATAAATATACTCCGTGTTTTGACGCGGAGATGAGCGTTGAGATTGCACGCTCAATTAAATTTGGAAGTAGAACTTGATTTGAGTTATGTGATTGGTTCTTGATCGAGCTAAGGATCCGAAAAAGTGGCACCCATGCAATATATGTTGTTTTTGCAAAGCAACCTAGTATATCATGTTGACAAGAAAGTGACACTTGCAGCATGACCAACAACATACCTACCATACAGTGTAAGAGGAAAGTAGGGGCGTGAAGGTAGTCTAAAACGATACACGGCGATACGAGTTGATACCGATTGGAGCAGCAGTGGTATGAGAATTGAGAAAACTGGGGCCGAACATGATTTCGTTTATAGCAACCTTGTATGTGAGCCAAGTTACCGGGACTTCATTTATTCAACCAAGAAGAGTTGGCCTCCTTGGGGCAAAATTACGCAATTTCGAACTCGGTAGAAGGATGATCGGAGCCCGAAATACTGCAGAGAGAGTCCAGATTTTATCCACTAAGACAAATCTAAACATCCATATCAAGCATGAAGCTACAGAAGAAAAAACGACGCAGTGCTGCGAAAGCAATGTATGTTGGTTGCGATGTTATTTAATGGTTGGCTAGGAGTAATACAATGAAATTGGATTGCAGATCAGGAATGTGACAAAGTGCAGAAGCGTCGCGGTGACCATGAGGCAAGTGAGAGGCACAGTGCAGAAGAGAAGGGTAGAATCTTTTGTTGATTGTGGGTAAGAGAGCGGATATTTTCGCTTAGCGCTGATCTCACCGCCTACGTTCTGCCACCAATAATAGAAAGCATTACGCTTCGTATCCCCCACACCCCCAAGAATATGTACCCATCCCAGAAAACCTATTCCATCCTATACAAGAGACATCATGCAGGAGCTATTGTTGGTGTTGGTGTTGGTGTTGGAAATGTATCCAGCCGGTGCCGGCCCCTTCTCTTCAACAAGAACCGCGGCTTTAGATCTGTTCCATAAATTACCTCCAGTGCCCCTCCCGTTCATTCTCATAGCCACTCCATCGTTCGTTACTCGTTCTGAAAAATCTTTCACATCATGAAAAGTAACAAAATTACCCGTGCCTTTATAGGCTTACCCATTCTCGCATTTTCGATCGGGTGCTTTATCTGTATGGGCCGAGAAGATGCCCTACTTCACCTAGAACAGATTCTTCCCACAGGAAGGATATCATGGGATTCTGTTGATATTCCTATCGTACAAAGCTTTTACGGTGTTGGCTTTCTCGATGAGATTTTCCGAGGTGTCTCTATTGCATTTGGGCCCGCAGCATTTGGCGTTGACCCAGTTGCCTGGTATCAAATGTTTAGTTTTCTCCTCGATGTCAGCCTTTTGTACATCATTTGGATGATCGAATCTTACAAACCTGTCAATATTAAGACCCCGTCATACCTGTGAGCACCACTAAGTTCCATGAAACTATTGATTCTAACCAACATTCAGTCCTGTACTCTTTGGTCTTCCAATGCAATTGCTCAGTGCTGGCGTCGTCGCCCCAGTCTACTTTTATCTCCACTATGTTACATCTACACCTGATACATTGAGACGCCCCCAACTCCATGAGTTGGATGCCCCGTCCAACAGATTTCTCATTCTCACCATATCGATCTTCTCCTACATTCCCATATTCATGATGTATTGTGGAAGCACGATCCCCATACGGTATTGGTGGATATGGTTCTGGCAATTGTTTCCTATCTGGTTCGGTCTCAGTCAGATCCTTCTTTCATACACCAACACTGGCAAGACCAACCATGTGAAGAACGCTCAAGCAGCGCAATTCGCCATTAAGATCTTCGCTGTCGTATCGGGTATTGCTTGGCTCTACGTCAATTTAACATCGCCTTATTCACCCATGACTTTATATTATCCAAAGGCTATCGAGAAAGCCACTTTCCCTCAAGCCATGAGAAGATATGTTCAAGCTGATCAAGTATTTTGTTTTGGAGCTGGCTTTGTCTGGTTACTGTATCTGATCGGTGATATGAAGAATGCAGGTCTTGTGGACAGAAGTTGGTCATCACTTCTTGCACTTGGCACTGCTGTTTTTGTTCTCTCGGGGCCCGGTACGTTAGTTGCTGTTGCGTGGTTATGGCGAAATGATGTTTTGACAAGACAGAAGAGGTCAACATCTTGAGCTAGGTTTCGGAAGCGCCATTGTTGATGTTTGCATTTGGAGCGAATATTTTGTGGCTGTTATGTTCGATTCGCAATATGACGAATGAAAGACTTTTGGAAGAATTTGGGCATCATTTCTTCTACTACGCAGCGCTGCTGTTTTTCTTCTTTGCCAGTATATTAGTTGCTGTTGCGTGGCTGTGGAGATATGGTATTTGGATACGACTGATAGAAAAGCTTACCATCGTGAGTTAGTAGGGTTATAAATTGACTGTCGATTCATGTCATACTGTCAATTCATCATTTTTAATTGACCCTTCTATATCAATAGATCATTGAAATGCCCCATGATGCTAAAGTGCCTATAAAAATCGTCTGTATTTCAACCATAATTGAAGTTTATATTTATTAATATTTTTATGAAAGATAAGAGAGATTGATTGGTTTTTAGTTCATCCATTTTGATCAAATTGTTACCAAGATTGATAAGAAATAGTAATAGTTAATAGTTTCTAAATATCAATTTTTGATAATAGAATAACTGAGAAACAAACGGAGAAGAAGGCTCTTCAATAGAAAATTGAAGGGACCATATCCCTAAAATTTGGAGGATGTTGTCATTTTGAATAGCCAGGTCGCCCGTCGGTATGATACATTGACACTCTTCCGGTATCTTTTATGAGTTGGATAAACTCATGTCTAATTTTCCCCAATGTACTTGTGGATAGCTTCAAGTTTAAGAATTTCATTTTATCCTGAGATGTTGTCGACTGTCCATCATGGTTGCGAGCACTGATGGATATGGACATCAATTTCGAGTTTAGTTTCATACAGTGTCACGCCAGTTGACAAACCCGTCTCGAGAGTTATTTTGGGTATATTGGTATCAAATGAAATATTAAAATATACTATCATGTGTTTATTATCTTTATCAGGTACCTAGGTAATATATCAATTATCGTACAACAATTCCTCTGGCGTGAAAGTGATTAGATCGTACTTCGTTGATTTTAGAAAGCCGCCGATGAAGAGAGGCTTATTATATTTATTTGAGCCCATCCATCAACATTCAAAAGCACAAAAGAAATATGGGCAATCACAAGGGAGCAAGGGAAAGATGAATAGAATCAACTTATTGTGTGCGAGTACAAAATAAAAAGTCATTTTAAATTCGACTATTCTGCGAGTAAACACACGCATTATTAATGATTTAACACAGATATCGGGGTGAAAATGACTCCATAATGCTCCACTCTGAGTCTTATACAAGTTGTTCCATGCCGTGCTAATTTAATATGAACTGCTGGAACAGCAATGATGAGTGATTGTAACAAGTTGCTGTGACTCAGAAGGTAGTGCTTCGAAGAGTACCGCTTTTGATTCGTCATCTAAGCTATTTCTGACTGGACCAGTAAATGTGCCCTAGAGTAGAAGCACTGTGACTGGACTATGAGTTTACTATAGCACCAGAACGAATGACTCGACCTAAACGTCCCCGGCACAGCCTACCTGTGACGAGCGTTTCGAGTGAATCTATGCAAACATTCCATTTCAAAATTTCAAGTCCTGTGATGACTTGGAGTAAGAAATAGACAAAGATGGAGTATTTGGGATTCGAAGTGCCGTTAGGCTTACACAGACAATATGACTGAGATGGTGGAACTACACTACTACTCACGCGAATATTCGATACTGTTTGAAGATTTGCATGAGATATGAATGTCCTTTTTGATATATTTAGATCTATAAAAGAACTAAATGAATCGTTAAAATGAAAACACACATCGATGAACCTTCACATGATTCCAGGTACGATGCAAAGTTCAAGTACCAGAAGATGCGCATAAGGTAAAATTGTAGTATATGAAACCATTGAAAAAGCCAGGCACTCAAAACTTTCTCTAAAAATCCCAACGACAAGCTACCTTTGAAATCCTCCTAGAAACCATCAAACTCTCAAATCCGCCCCATCAAACCAACGAGTAACATAAGAAACATGAAAACATGATACCAGATAAGTGACAAGTCGCACTTAATCCAGTATCAGTACAACAAGATGTAAAGCGTGATAATGATTTGAGTACTCATTACCCTTGAATCCTCCACAGTTTGCTTGCTTATGAAGAGGATGCCTAGAAGTTTTCTTAGGTTAGCGATTTCTGAATGTTACTTTTGGAATGTATTTGAGTTGAGATTAGTCACTTACCAACGGCCATATTCCATTCAATCTACACTGGAAGTGCAAGAACAGACCCACCATCAACAGATTCCTTTTCAGAAACCCTTGCGACCTTTGGTATGACCGCTCTCACGCGCCAATCTACGTTCACGGTCGTTCCCCGGCCTGTTATCCTTAGGATTTGTTGGCTTGATAGATACACCATTTTGGCTGTGTCGTCTCTCCAGCTGGAGCTTCCTAGAGTGTTCAGGCTTCCTATGCTTTCTTGTCTCAGAATTGAAGGTGGGGAGGCTAAAACTGTCTCGAACTGAGTAAAAGAGGTTGCTCAAAGCTGTCGAGACACTCATGTGTGCTGACTTTTTAAGATTCTCGCTATCGTTTCGATACCTAACATGATAACCTTGTTTAGATCTGCGACCCTGCTTGGGATGCGATCTAAGTGGTACCGAGGAAGATCTATGTTCGTTGGACCTCTCTCGCTCTACTGACTCTGAATTTGTTCGGACGGTAGCATATCCCGGGCTCAGTGAACGCCACCGAGTTTGGCGTGGCTTATTGTGAGGATTTTTGACATACTCGCGTGGTTGTTGGACTGCTTGGGGACGATACGTGACATTGATAACGTTATAGTTTGCAGTAGGGAGTAGCGGTGGTGGGCCTTGAAAGTTATGGGGAAGAGGTGCCGTTTGGTGAGCCTGAAAGTCATGCCGACCCGTATGATTTTGGCCTAAAGTTGGGGTCGCTTGTTGGGGCTGGACTTGTGCTGGTCTTGCAGAATGCTGTGGCGGAGAATTCATGTCCTCATTCAACCGTCTTTGGACAGTCTCATTAGGCATAGTTGTTTGTTATATAGAAAGTAAGCTACTTGGATGCGGTGAGATCTTAGAAAAATACGAATCAAATTAATATAGAAAAGTTTTCGATGTAGACGTGAATGTAAAGAAGTCGAGAAATTGAAAGGGAGTGAGCCTTTAAATGTTATTTTGCTTTTCTAAATTAAAGACTTGAAAATGATGATTCATGGTTCTGACGTATGACTTGCTATAGATGTTGTCCTTGGATATGACTTGATATAAGTTTAAAGCACGTAAAATGACTGGGAAATCAATGAGAAGTGACTGATATATGAGGAGAAAAACGACTGGAATTATGTTGGAATTACTGTAAATAATTCTAGAACCAATGGACTAAAGACTCATTCACAACGAATAAACGTGATGAAGTTATAGCTTGTGAGTAATCCCTTCATCCGCAATCGAATAATCACGTTTGAGCAATTAATTTTCAATTTAGAACCGCAAAAGAAGGTTGGCAAATCATTATGAGATGATAGTATGAAATAGCAATATTATTTTCCTTCAAGATGTAACGACAGGCCACCATTAACTCCTTCTGAGAAGTCGTGAGACTTTTAATTCCTTCTAGAAATGAAACAACCTTATGAAAATAGGAAAATATGATATCGGATTATATCGAAATTAATCCAGTATCAGTGCAACGAGAAGCCAAGCCAAAAACACGCAAATCATGAGAACGATACGAGTAGAGCGTTATGCCTTCAGCTTCCACATAATAACCCTTGCGCATGAACATGAGTTCTGGGGCTTTCTACTCTACTAAGTCAGTGGTCTGGAATATGTTGTAGCGCTCTTAAAGACTGAGGTATGCACTCACTAATTACTTCATTCTCAGGAAATGAAAGTATATCATGTGTCGCTCCGGTGGTGCCTCTCATCCACCATCCATGGCCCGAGTGACTGTGGCTTTTAATTTTTGTAGCGTACCGAAGATTTGTTCTCGATGAAATCGTGACGACGACACAAACATAACGCAATACATGCCAAAGGACATCTCAGCCCTGGAACCTTTGGACGAGCTCGTATGCCACCCCTCTCGCTATCTCAGGCTGGCGAGCCAGGTATTTATTCACACGTTTTGCACCCTTATCAATAATAGAAGGTTGCTTTTTGGCTGAATGTTTCTTGTGCCTGGACTCATTTCCCTTCCTCGGTGCGGAATCCTTAGATGGCTTTCGACCCGATGAATGGCGGCGATTTATATCATCGTACTCCTGGTCTTCAACGCTAAATTGAGACTCAGATACATTACTCGATAGTGGCTGTTGAGGACGTGCTCGATAGGATTTCGGTTGCCGTTTCGGGTCGCGATCTTGAAGATGATTTGGAGGAGCAGGTCGCTGCTGCGATATTGGTGACTTTGAGGTATGGATGTCTCGATTAGACGTTTGAGGGGCTGCACGAGACATTCGAGGACGAGCAACATCAGAAATGGTGGATTCAGCCCTGTGGGATCGTTTCTGGGACATAGAGTCTGTTTCGCTTGGAGAAGACATGACTTTGTATTCTGTGGTACGTCTAGTTTCGAAAAAAGCTTATTGAATATGGTGGGTTTTTCGAAAACTCTGCTTTAATTCCAGTACTTGAACTTTCAATATCGATGTAAAGAAAAAGTCCACCAAACGGGGGGAGCGAGCTCTTAAATATTGCTTTCTATCCCAGGCTGGAAGCCTGTAGGCTATAATGATTATGGCCATAGGGTATGTATGAATTGCAATAAATTCTTTGAATAAGCTGCATTTCTGGGGCATATATGACTTTATCTGTACATAAAATGAGTGAAATGACAGTGAAAATGATCGAATGGGCAAGAAATGAAAGCGAGTTGAACGTAAAATGACTGAGATGTGGATTTGGTTATTTACATAGGAACTGGAATCCACAGTCACTATTCTGGCATTTATTGAGGTGTGATTCGACGATTAATACAACACTTGACTCTTGAGAACCCTTGTTCGAGCACGCTTGAAAATATGATATAAATATCCAAGTTGCGCTCACATGAGGGGTCAAATAAAAATCTAAACGACCAAACGGGATTGATTTTTTGGCACCTCTATTCAAAACACCAGATTAGACAACAAGTTCGTAGACTAGAATTCAACACTTAATATTCTACAAACGAAAGAAAAATGGAATCCGCATCTCAAAATCAAAGCAAAAGACTTCCTACTATTCTGGAGCATTGAACTGAAGGCAGCCGATCTTTAAAGTTTCCGTTGACGCAGCATCTAGCCGGCGACGAGGGTTCTTTAAATCTCAGGTGAGTATTGCGACAAAACATGCAGCACTGTACTTACGGCGCGAAATCAGTATAGTTCCCTCATGCTTTTTATTACCCATTTAATACAGAACTGAATCTATATATCTGAGAAGAATCAGTATCTTTCCCATATAGCAACCAATTCTAGGTTTAGAACCGCAAAACGCCTTTGGAAAATCGACATGAGAAGATAGTGTTACAAGACCACGTATTCGAGCCCCTTTAAAGCATCTGGAATATTTCATAGATTTTCAGTTTGGTGATGAGCGATGTGATGTTGAATTGTATTCCTCGTTAAATGAGTCTATCCTATACATGCTGGAACTGTCCAAGCTCGTAGGAAATGCACCGCTGCTACTACAGCTCAATAGCTCTAAAGCTCAAGCTACAATCATAATTGCCAAAAGGAAGTTTAGATCTCTTTTGCAAAATTGAGATGTATTGCCAACGCCTTTGGTTTGGACCGACGAAATGGCGATTACATCGCATGCCCCTCCGGCCCATGAGAAAAGTCATTCTCAAACCTCCCCCAACCCCCCGTCGGCTCATCACACATCTTCAAAGAATGAATCCTCAAATCGTATGTTCCATCCTCCGGTCTCTTCCCCTGACAAACATTTCCTCCCATCGCCACATTAATAATAACCTGAAAATCATTCAACCTCCTGGTGCCCTCCGGCACAACAGCCTTCATGACACACCTCCCATCAATATACCAAACCATCTTCCCGCCCACCCCATTCTCCGGTTGGTTCCACGCAAACTCGTACGTATGCTGCGCATGATGCATATTATGTACGGGCGTCTCCACAGCCCGATGTTTATTCCAATCTTCCCCGTTAAAATGTCCCCAATGTAAACATGTATGATTGACCGCGTCTCCATTCCACGTCTCCATTATATCCACCTCGCCATCATTGGGCCATGTAAATGGTTCTCGTGGTAATAACCAAAAGGCGGGCCAGACCCCTGGTGCACAGGGTGGAGTTATGGTTGCTACGAGACTTCCGCGGTCGCGGGCAAGTGTCATATGGCTCGTTAGACGCGCGCTGGAGAATCTGCCGTTTGAGGATATGGCACGAAGAACTAAACATCCATTCTCGTCATGAAACGAATTTTCCCGGTCTGCGACGTAGTTCTGGAGTTCGTTGTTTCCCCACCCATGATCCCCAAGTTGATGTCTGAAATTGTCGGAGACGGGTGTGTGTGGAGAGAAAGAGGGGATCCAGTATGGATGGATCGCAGAGTAAGAGGGTCGATTTTGAGGGATCGGTGGTGGTCTACCTGTATTTTGAGGAGGTGGGGGGTAATGAGGTTGTGCTTGGGGGTAATAGCCTTGTGGTGCCGGTTGTGGTTGTGGAGGAGTATGTGTGGTGGATTGACCGGGGATTTGGAAGTTATGTTGGGCTGCAAAGGCTTCACCCTTCGCCTTTGCTTTGTCGAGAATACTTTTGAAAGACATGCTCGACGTTCAACGTAGGGAGGTTGTTTTGTTCCAGATCGCCTTGAGTGTGTGTAGATGCGTTACGTCAGCTTGCGGCCCGGAACGTTAGATCAGATATGATGCGGGGTACTCCCGGTGAGCTTTGTGGGTGCATATCCCCGGTGAGCTTTTCATAAACATTTGTAATCCATCACACTTTAAGTCTAAAGTCACAAGCTTTAAGAAGGCCCGGAGCTAGAGTTCGTGATTTAGGTTGATTGAAAGTACAAGTAGAGAAATTATCACAGGGATACATATATTACGAGTTGTGATGATACATTCCCCTTTTACTAAATATTTTCACACTTTCCTCTAAGTACCTACTATACCCTTCCCATCTCAATCTCCAGTAAGGAATACAATTGTACAAACACATACTATACATTTCCCCCTCCCTCATCCGATTACAAATATTTCGTCTTCTCCATACTATCCACAAACATTTCTCTACACCTAACCCTACTGCCCAATCTTGCACAGAGCAAGAAAGCTCCACTCAGCTTCCTATGCAAGCTATAAGTTTCCTCCGGTGGCGGCGCCAATCTCTCTCTAATCATTACCGGAATAAGAGCCTTGACCCTCTCCGTAATCGTCTGATCTCTGAAATCGTAAATTTCCGGGGAAGATTCTAAGAATGGTTCTGCGAGGGTGAGAACGGATTGGATGTGTGCATTTAGCATTGCTTTGGATTCCTGGCCTGTGAGATACCCCAGGTCGATGGATAGATCCCGGACTTTATTCCTCTCAGATCTGGAGGCTGCATCTAGGAGCTGTGTGTATTTAGTGATGAATTCCTCTGGATACTCGCGAGAAGCCCCAAAATCAAGAAGCTCCAGTTTGTTGGTCTGAGCATTGTAGAGGAAATTTGTCCAATTGGGATCGGTTTGCATGTATCTGAATTCAGTGATCTCCCGCAGACAGAGACGGAGGATTTGAGTTCCAATCCAATCTTTTTGTTCTTGTGTGAAGCTTTGAATGCGAGTAACACCGACTCCTTCCATATATTCCATAGTAAGAACTTGTTTGCCTGATGCTTCGGAGTATACTTTTGGTACAACGAACACATCCTCCTCATCTGCTAGAAGTTCCTGGAAACGAAGTCCACATTCTGCTTCTCGAACGTAATCACATTCCCAACCTAACTCCGTTCGGGCGTTCGCAATAGTTTTGTCGAGAAACAGGCCCTTTGGCAAAAGACGAGATGCTGTGAGTAAAATCGCGAGGTTGTTGAGATCGGAGTCTATGGAATCTGCAACTCCAGGATATTGAATCTTCACAGCAACCTTGGCACCCGTTGATTTGAGTGTTGCACGATGAACTTGACCGATAGAGGCCGCGGCCAAAGGCACTTCCTCGAACTCGTCAAATATATCTCTCCATTCCGGTCCAAGGTTTGCTATCAATACCTTGTTTCGCTGTGAAGCGGGCATGTAATCTGCGCGATCCTGAACTCGCTGCATTACTTCCTGAATTGGCACAGGAAGCATCTTAGAGTCCTGGAAACTGATCATTTGGCCTAGTTTCAAGGCTGCACCTCTCATTCGAGATAATTTAGTCACAAGTCTATCCATATTACCAGCGCTCAACATAAAGGAGCCCTCGCCGCCACCACCATTTACTCGACGAAGGCTTTCCGTGATGGCTCCTCCAACCATACCGGCTGCAAGACCACCATAATTCCATAGTCTCCCAAGTCTCGAAGAAGGAACACTAGATTCTCGCAGCTTATATGGAGAAGGCTGTGAACTCGCCTCAGGCTGCATCTAGATTACCGTCAGATCTCAGTATCACATGCATCAAGTGCGAGGAGTTCATATTTACAGTATCATTGCTAGTCTCTTTGCTAATATCTGCCGCTAGCTTCTCAATATCTTCATCTTTTTGATGAAGAGTGTCAATAATTGGCTTAGGGAGAGTATCCGGAGCTGTGGGTTCTGCCTCCGTTGATGAACGAATGTTAAAGATATCCTGGTCTTTATTACTTGCCAGCTTGGTTTGATCTACAGGTGTATCTTTCACTCCCTTCAAGCCTAGAGAGCCCTTACTTGATCCTTGAGTCTTACCTCCCAATAGCCTAGCAACTCTTGGGCTATGGAAAAGATCGGTATTAATACCCTCGGGAATCTGTTCCTGTTCAGGCACCGATTCAATAGATGGCGACGATTCAGTCTCGTGAACAGTCTTGGAGAAAGTATCAGAGTTTATGCTATCATCCTTCAAATGTTTGTCATTTTCTTGAACATCTGATGTATGTTTTGGTATCTTAGCCCTGGGCAAAGAAGACAAGGTGGGTGACGTGTGCCCCGACCTATCGTAAAAAGAGTCTTCATCGTGGCCTTCCTCTAATGGGTTTTCGGACTTTCCTATTGCATCTGCAGTTATTGACGGTATCTGGTGCTCAAATGTTCGCTGAATACGTTTTGCGTCGTCCGCGGATAGAGGTTTAGCTTTTGGAATAGGAATGCTCGAAGCATTGGAGGACGCTGGTTGCAGCCCTTCACTATTTGTGTGGTCTGGTGTAGGCTCAACTTGAGGCCTGATCGGAGTTGTATCTGCATTCAATCCGCCAGTATTAATATCCGCATTTTTTGGAGGAATTGTTCCATCTGGCAAAGGATAATTAATGGCCTTTTCCTGCCGAATATTTAAATCCCCTTTCGGTCTCGGATTGACAGTCGAATTTGATTCAGACTTCTCATAGAAATGATCCTGCTCCAAGCCCTCTTTACATTCTGTGGCGTGCTCTTGTTCTTTGGTTGATTTTCTGCTGGGTATAGGACCACCATCATTCGATTGCGAACTCGGTGTATTATCCGTTGCCTCCTTGGTCCATTCCGGCACATTGTCGTTTAACCTCGATGCAAGAAAGGATGCGGCTTTCGCAGTCTCCGTAACGCGATCCGTCTGATTGCGTACTGCTCGTGCTAGAGTTGAGGTTCTGTTGTAGACATCTATCTGCCTCGTCTTCAGTGCAATGTGCTTCTGTGCAACCCCGCGGGAAGCATTGAAGAGAGCGGCCAAGTCCAAAATCCTCTTCCCCGCCATATTGAGCAGCGTATCAATTCAAAATTGTTCATCAGTTCATATTGAGTGGTTAATGGTGAGCTCTACTGAGATAATGTTAATTCTTTTTAGAGGGTTGTTGAGCTTTATGAACAATTCTTGCCGAGCTTGATCCTTGTAAATCTTGACGACGTCACTATCTTGATCTGACAACAACACCATCAAGGGCGATAAATTGAACCATGAATGTTTGGGCGCAAAAGTTTGATATTATCTCACATTTATAACACAGTCATATAAATCTAGCTCTGTTGAAAGAGTTCACATACAACTCTATACATATACGGAATCTAATTGTATAACAATTCTCCTTTGCTCAAGAATTAAGAATGACTGAGCATTTAATGGGTATCTTATAACCAATATACCACCAAAACGCCGTTTTGCATAACCTAATGCATCATTGAACTTTTCCCAGAAGGAGTCCATCTAGCCCTTAGATTTGATTTTGCTTTCACGGTACCTGGTGTTCTAATACCGAAAGTATCGTTGGTTCCTTTACCCGAACCGCCAACACGACTCCATAGGCGTTCAGCAGCTGGTGTCAGACCACCTGAACCTACTCTAGGACTGCTAGGAAATTTGGGCACAGGTGTCATTTCAACCTTGCCAGTCATGCCATTTTTCACAGATGCTCGTTTACTTCTGGCGGTTTTGTCAACCATTCTGTGATGTAAGTCCTCGCGTTTGCTTTGTTCCTTTATTATAAATGGATTCTTGGTAGTTTCACCCGGACCGAGATCGATAATCGGAGAAGGCGTGTATGATTCGTCCTCCGGTTCATCGTCGACAAATGCATAGCCATTTACACGTGGAGTTTCACTTCCACCAAATCCAGATTCTGAATCCGCAACTCGGCGTCTTCCAGCTATGGCATCCCTTACGGCAGACATTGACGGCGACGAAGGTGTGTTGGTTTCCTCTTGAAGGACAAGATCTGGCAATCTTGTATTGGCATATGCAACACCTTTTGGGGCAGCTCTTGACTCATTTTGTGCTCTCTGTGCCACAGTTTCGACGGAATCTTCCACACTGTCGGGTCGAAACATTAATCCATTGTTTGGCTTGGACTTCCAGGAATCGGGTTGGGCTGGCCTTTCCGTTACATCTCGAATTGCAAGTCTATCCCTTTTCCCGCCATCGTCTTCCAGAAATTCCCTTGACTGCAAAAGCTTCGTTTCAACCTCTTTCTGCTTTAGCATCATATTCGATGCAACTTTATTCCCAGTCCACATCCAAGCATATTTTTCCGCTCGTTTCTGGTTTTGCTTGTCTATTAATTTGTAGAAGCTTTCATTATCCTCGCTGGTATATAATGATTGAAACTTTGTAAGACTCATATTTGTATCTACTTCAACTTTGGGAGTCTGAGTAGCGTCAGAAGCAACTGACATTGGGGTATCTCCAACAAATCCGCCCGGTGTTTCCGAAGCTCGAGATGGTGTCTGAATAGATGTTCCACGCCTTCCAACACGTCTCCCAGGAGTCATAACATGTCGAAGCCTACGTTCGGCACTTGTGATCCAGGCTCCATCCTTTGAGTCTAGCGCGTCTAGATATTCTTGTTTTGTTTCTGTCTCGAGTAGTCCAGGAAAGAAATCCCTAGCAATGATTTCTGATATGGCATCAGTGTATGCATCTTCGTCGATAACATTCTTTGGTCGTTTAATGCGTTTTGGGGGTGGTGGCATCAAAGCAGTGTCATTTGCGCGTTTTGTGAGAGCGGTCGAGGTTGATGATGTTGATATTGATGTTGATGGTACTAAATCCATCGCTGCAGACCCCCTCGATGTGCCAACTACCAATTAAGAAAGCCTGTCTGTTTCCATATGATTCTTTGATTCTCGCAATTTTATATCGTGAATTCGATTTATCGATGGTTTAATGAGATGATGGTGGTAGTAGGTTGACTTTTGATTGATTCAAGTGAGGTGAAATGAAATAATAATGAGGGATGTGAGATGATCCAAAATGCGATAAAAGATAAAAGAGATGATTAATAAGCGCCTACAGGGATACAAAGCCCAAAAATATATCGGTGATATCGGTGATAAAATGTTTCACTACAGGCCACCCACAGGGGATGTTTCTGGACTTCTTTCAGAATACAATAGAGTGGTATACCAAACTTCTACAAACTTCAACAAACTCCTTCAACTTGATTTTTATATTCAATACCTACTTCTATGTACTACGACCATCTTCCAAAAAAAACCTCAAAAAACTTTCAAATCATTGTGTCAAGAAACTCTACTTACTTCTATTGTAATATTCTTTCCCCTCCGATAAAATCCTAACCCCGCATTTACTGTCACTTTGTACCAAAACTCTTCGGTATTGACGAAATGACTTCCCGAGAGGAAGAGGCCGTTGCCTTGAAGAATGAAGGAAACAAAGCTTTCGCTGCTCATGACTGGCTTGGGGCGATCGACTTGTATACCAAGGCCATAGAGCTTGACGACCAAAAACCTGCATACTATGCGAATAGAGCTCAGGTAGGTAGTTTCAGATGCAGTCAATACTCAAATCGCTCGCGTGACTGACACTTGTGTAGGCAAACATCAAATCCGAGGCATATGGTTCCGCAATAGCTGATGCTACGAAAGCCATTGAACTGGATCCAAATTTTGTAAAGGTTCGTTAGGACAGAGCTTCTTATTATATGATTATTGTTACTTTTGCCTCGAGATCACAAATCTAACCACTTTCTCATAGGCATACTATCGTCGAGCCATTGCATACACCGCGATTCTAAAATCTCGAGAATCCCTTACAGATTTCAGGACTGTGGTCAGGAAAGCACCTAATGACAAAGATGCGAAGCTCAGGTTGGCAGAATGTGAGAAGATTGTTAGAAGGATCGAGTTCTTCCGAGCCATCGAAGTCGGAGATCCTCCATCTGCATCAGAAGGCCTTAATCTCGATGATATGATTGTGAAAGATTACGACGGTGTTGAGCTGGGCAACGAAATGACCACCGAATTTATCAATGATATGCTGGAACGTTTTAAGAATGGGAAGAAGATACACCAGAAATATGTTTATCAAATTGTTATGGCAGTAAAAAAGATTGTTTATGATGAGCCAACAATGGTTGAGATGGAGATTGAGAGTGACGCACAGTTGACTGTTTGTGGAGATACACATGGTATATATGGTCTCTATTCGTATTGCAGTTCTCAGCTAACATTGCGTACCAGGTCAATTTTTCGATCTCATGGAACTCTTCCGACTGAATGGTTTACCCACAGAAAAGCATTATTATCTATTCAACGGCGATTTTGTTGATCGAGGCTCTTGGTCAACTGAAATTGCACTACTTTTGTATGCTTACAAATGGTTACGTCCATCGGCCTTCTTCATCAACAGAGGAAATCATGAGACTGATGATATGAACCGTGTTTATGGTTTTGAGGGCGAGTGCAAGGCAAAATACAATGGTAAGTTATCCCCAATTACACTAGACTTAATCTCCAAGAAACTGACGACTAATACCTATTAGAACGGACTTTCAAGCTATTCTCAGAGAGTTTCTCTGCTTTACCTTTAGCAACTCTCATTGGCCAGAAATATCTCGTACTACACGGAGGTTTATTCTCAGATGACAAGATCACATTAGACGACATCCGGGCCTTGAACAGGCATAATCAACGCCAACCAGGTCAGGCAGGATTAATGATGGAGATGTTATGGACTGATCCACAGAAAGAACCAGGACGTGGCCCAAGTAAGCGTGGGGTCGGTATGCAATTTGGACCAGACATCACTAGGAAGTTTTGTGAGAACAATGGACTCGAGGCCATTATTCGTAGTCACGAGGTCCGAATGGAAGGTTATGAGGAGGAGCATGATGGAAAGTGTATTACTGGTATGTTGATTCCCACCCAATATACCACGCTAAACTAATGAGTTTAGTCTTCTCGGCGCCCAGATACTGCGATAGCACCGAGAATAAGGGAGCTTATATCAACATTGGACCTGATTACAAACTGGAATTCCACAAGTTTGATGCAGTACCTCATCCAAACATCAAGCCTATGGTGCGTATCGCTTAACTCTTGTTGTGAATTCTGCTAACTCATGAATAAGGCATACGCCCAAAACTCTCCCTTGTCGATGATGTAGACGAAAAACTATCATCAGATATACCAAGTAATATTCTGGAGCATTTTTCGAAAGTTGGATCTATCGCATCTCCCAAGATAGCGGGCGTTTCATGGGGAAATATCTTACAAAGAACTTGACCTTGTACAATAGAAGTGATATCCTCGCATATTCCAGCTCAGCGCTTCAATGATCCTCAAGCGAGAATGTATTTGCTAAATCTTAGGCAATTAATAGCTTCCAATAAATTTCAGCTAATAATAACTCGCGAAAGCTACTTTACATCCCCTGAATATTATATTATTACTGTAAAAAATCCGTGACGATACAGAGCAAACTATATGGTCTCAACTGATCCCTCTGCAAGACTTGCCGTCGCATTTCCATACTTTATCACTCTTCCCTCGCGAATAGTTTTATACATACATACATACATACATACATACATACATACATACATACATACTATCATCTCATATTCAAATCCCTCTTTATTAGACACTATTAGTCTTATCAAGTCCTCATCACTCATGGATGATGGATGGAATGTCATGCTTCCTTCACTAGGTATCAATATCAAAGTAACTTCATTATGTTGTTTTGAGGTTTAGGATTTAGGATTTAGGATTTAGGATTCTGGGGGGAATAAATCATGGTTCTTAATTTATCTCCCAATATACCTAGGTAACTGGATTTAGGCCCTGTGTAATGATGGCGATGAGCTAGCTAGCTAGCTATATGATGATTGAAATATAAAAAAACAGTCTCCAGGATAGGATAGGATAGGATAGGATAGGACAGTACAGGACAGGATAAATTTCATCCATAATAACAGCTATAGGATTAGAGTTGATATAGAATACATCTTGGTAAGAACACCACTATCATCATAAAACAAAGGCAGCGCGATCATGGAGTTGGGAATGAATCCTTTTTAAATTTGTTCCAGCCAAATGCATGCATGCAACAGAGGTCGCGGAAGGAAGTCGGCGGGCTAGAATACCAATATCCAGCCGCCATCTCCAGCCGCCATCTCCAGCCGCCATCTCGTTTCACAAATCTCGCGAGGAAAAATTAAGAGGTATGTGTATTTAGCAAATGGGCTTTGGTCTTCGAGCTTTCGTCGCGGATCTCATTGGGTCTATTTATTAGATGGAAGTTTTACTTGTGATTATCATACCGGTATGTGTATAATGGAAAGATTTGACACTACGGAAATGAATCTAGTTTGATTGCTTGTTTTTTTTTATTCTATCACCAGGTTTAAAAGAGACGGAAAGTTTTGTGATCTATGGTTGAGCGGGAAAAGAAAACGTTATTTATACTTTGAGTGGAATTCGAGCGATGGGACATTTGATCGCGTTTCCATACATCAAAGGTCATCCCAATCCATCAAACCATTATTTCACTTGCTAGGTCTGCTATTCTCTTGGATTTGAATTTGAGGAAAAGTGTCTGAGCTGAGTGGAGTGGCAGTTTCAAAAATTCGGTTAAATTATATGTATTCTTTTAACTTTTGATCTCATCTAAGTGTATCTCATATCATGATCTAAGAAATGGTCTTCTCCACCAATGTGATTCCGTATTTCTTCAATTCCTCCATCAATGGGTCGTTAATCTTGCTGGTCATAGGTGCAAGGATACCCTTCTCACTAATGGTTCCATCGAGAACTTGCTTGACCGCAACACCACATGGTACACCGACCAATTTGGCCATGGCGGAGTATCCCTTGGGATCACCATATTCAACCAAAGTGGATGTGCGGGTCTCCTTCTTTCCATCCTTATGCTCAATCTCGAACTTGTGTTGCAACATGACGAGATCACGCTCGCCCTCTTCGAATTGCATCTTCTTCTCGAGAGTGGCACAGAGAGTATCGAGAGGGTTACCGCGGGGAATGATCTTCTCGTCGGAGAAGATCCCGACCCAGTTAAGACCATTCATGATACGTTGCTTCTCCTCGGTGCTCTCGAACTTGGCCTTGGAAGCAATGGCCCACTTCAAATCATCCGCGGAGCTTGATGAAGCTGCGAGAACCTTTTGGGTGGCCTCTTTCCAGGAAATTGGCTCGGTAAATCCTTGGTCTTCATCACTCAAGAATCCCATATCAACCAATACACGGATGAATTCGGGGAAACCTTGATATCTCAAAGTACCTCTGATGATAGTTTGTGCTTCGGGGATGTTGTAACGCTCCTTGTAAGGAGTAGAATCTCTGTTTGGGTAGGCGACAAATGCGTAACCTGGGTAGATAAAGTATGGCTTGGCGGTACCCATTAACTCTGGACCAGCCACATCGACAACCTTTCCATCTTTATAGAATCTTGCCGCATTTCTCAATGCCAACAAGACACCACGGGAGGACCAAGAGAACTTGTAACCGAGAGGGTTGTCTGAAGCCTCTGGAGCTGGAAGACCTCCACAGTATGATAAGAAAGATGTAATCTTTCCCCCGGCCTTGTGAACCTCCTCAATAGTCTTAACAGCATACAAGTGATCGATTCCAGGATCCAAACCAATCTCATTCATAACTGTAATACCAGCCTTCTTGGCCTCCTCCTCCAACTCCAGCATTGCGGGGGAAACATAACTGGTTGTGACGACATTCTTCTTGTTTCGGATGGCAGATTTGATGACGGTAGCGTGGAAGGTATATGGGATCAAACTAATGACCAAATCGTTCTTTGCAACTTCAGCATCGAGAGCTTTGTCGTCGGTCACATCGAGGGAGATTGGGTGAGCGTTCTTTACTCCTTCCGAAAGCTTCTTGGCACTTTCGAGGGTTCGGCATGCTGAAGAGAAGTCAGTTTTTGGGATTTGGATTTCAAATCAGAATCAGAATCAGAATCAGAAGAAGAATTGAGATTTTAATGTACCAACGGAAACTTGAATGCCTGCTTCACTGAGGATATCCAAGGTTGGACGCGTAACGAAGCCCGCTCCAAGCATGAGAACTTTCCTAGAGTGAGTGAGATATGATTAGATTGGAACTTGGAACTTGGGGGATGAAATCGTAGGAAATCTTACTTTGATTCAAATCCAGCCATGATTGTTTTTGTATTGTTTTTGTATTGTTTTATCCTGTCTTGTCTTGTCTTGTCTTGTCTTGTCTTGTCTTGTCTTGTCTAATCTTATCTCATCTAATCTGATGATAGAATTATTCAATTGAAAGAATAAGAAGGTGTTGAGTATAAATAATCAAATAAATATCAAAATAACTTCACCGGAAGACTCACTCATACCGAATTTCTTTGGTGGGGTTGGGTTGATCCGTAATCGGCCAGTAGAGATCAACGTTGGTTCACTTCCTTTATGCATCTCAACCATCTACCTACCTACCTAGGTAATTATTATTGTTATTACATTATTTTCCAATCACCTTTCTATTATTAAGCAATTATTAAGCAGCAAAAGCAGAAGTATAAGTAGAAGTAGAAGTAGAAGTTTAATAATCATGTAGGAATTCTTCTAAATGTGATATTCAGTAGTATTGATCCATGAGGGTTCTATGAAATGTCCCGCATAAATGTCCCGCACTAACCTATCATGGTTAATAGCTCCTCCTAAAAGCTTATTTAAGCGCGGTTAGCGAAGAACACTTTTCTTTTCAAAAGTCGCGAAAAGATCTTTTCTTTACCTTCACCTTCCCTTCCCTTCCCTTCACCTTCCCTTCCCTTCCCTTCACCTTCCCTTCCCTTCCCTTCCCTTCAACATCAAAACCTTTGACAATAATAACCATCAATATCTTCAATTCCGTGTAATAATACCGGTAATCATGTCGGCAATGGATGTATTCTGGGCAGCTCCACCTATTTCAAGGTATGCGCAATATTATCTGCGAATGATGCGCCCGCCAATTTTAATACTGATGCTGATAATAGTCTTTACTTAGGACTTTAGCTGCTGCTGCTTTGACACTTTCAATTTTGGTCTACACTCACATTCTACCCGGGTATCAAGTCGTGTTTTTGCTTCAACCTATATTCCAGTTCCCGCCTCAATTATGGCGACTTATTACTTCATTCCTCGTCACTGGCCCAGATTTGGGTATCATCTTCGACACCTACTTTCGTAAGATTCGAAGGATCGAAATACAATCAGGGCAGATTAGCTTACATGGAAAACAATAGTATACACTTATGGAAGCAAGCTTGAAACAGCTTCGCCCAAGTTCTCCCAACCAGGAGATTTCTTAACATATATATTGTTTGTTTGTACGGTGATCTTGGTAGGCATATCTTTTCATATTTTCTTTTCTTTCCTGTTTATACCCCCACCTCTATACTGCCCGTTTAGTGCAATGCTCTCAACTACAACGGTTCCTAAAACGAGGAAGATTACCCTTACATCATGACTGGTCCGACATTCGCAAAACAACAAATAGGATCAGTTGTGGTGTAGGCATGGTGGGAAGTTCCTATGAGAAAACTCGTGTTGATTCTCCAACTTAATTCGGGTGGTTGTGGCTCCCTACATTTCAAGTCAATTACCATTGAGATGTTAATACTTGGTGTTTCTATTTCAAGAGATACCTTGTAAAATCTCATCTAACAAATGCGCAGGGATTGAATGTGTTCATAACTGGTGGAGTGATCTTCACATCAGCGTTGGTGTTGGCTTTCGCATACACATCGACACAAGATGACCGTGGCATGAAAGCTACTCTCTTTGTTATTACTATCCCAGCTCAATGGATGCCATATGCCATGCTTCTCATGACCTTTGTGATGGCAGGTCCTGCTCAAGCCAAGGTTCAGGCTACTGGACTCGTTGCTGCACATCTTCATGATTTCTTGACGAGACTTTGGCCTACATTTGGTGGCGGAAGAAATCTTCTTCCAACACCAGGATTTATTAAAAGAGCTTTCCAAACGACACAAGCTACCGTCACTGATAGAAGTTTTGGTACCGCCTTCACACCAGCACAACGATCCGCAAATACTGGTTCGGCTACCGGCTCCGGCAATGTCCTACCTGAATCATGGAAAAGTCGTGGTTCAGGACATAGATTAGGAGGAGATTGATCGAATTAAAGTTGATCACATTGTACAAAAGATAGTTTCATGCGTTGGTGTTAGGTGTCTGGAATTGAAATGATAATCACAGGCCCAGCTGGCATCATATATACTACATTAATTCAAGTCATATGTTCCTCCTGTGTGATTTAATACTTTGTGAACATACCTCGAAGTTTTCTTAGATGGACTAAAGTTCAGATAGTCATCATATCGACCCCTATCTCAATCTCAACCATTCTGATGTGTCGAGCGAGAGTTGTTCGACACTCTTACCTTACATCCACTCGCACCTTTCACCTTTCGCCATCAATATATACCTCAAACATTTACCCCACAGTTAATATTCCCACAGTTAATATTCCCACAGTTAATATTCCCACAGTTAATATTCCCACAGTCAATATTCCCACCGTGCCTCACAAGTAACAACACATTCATCAAAGCTCCAATCTCTATCCCCCCAATCTTTCCGTAATCATTTGTTTTTTACAGTTTCTTGGCATTCATATTCATATTCATATTCATCTCGATGAGTATATCTGGATTCTGGGAGTGGAGTTAAAATCTCTCTGGTGCTTGCAATTCATCATCTTTGGAATGGTCGAAATGTTATGGGGGTATGATATATTTGGGGGGGGTCTCTGATATGATGGGGNTATTGTAGGGGCAGAGGAGGAGGGGAGGAGGGGAGGAGGAGGAGAGGAGGAGAGGAGGGGGCAGGGAGATATGAGGGAGATATGAGGGAGAGATATTCATAAATAATGAAATACTTACCCAGCACCAAACCAAACAAAACCTCGCGAACGTGAGCATATCAGCATAAAAACAATTCTTCCGAGCGGGCATCAAAACACCATCTGCGCGCCATCAGTTAGCAAGTGAGAGATGGGAGGGAGTGCGAATCAAAGATAAAGATAAAGATTGGGATGTCATAGTTTGGAGAGTCTTTGATTTGATTGGTTTGGTTTTTGAGGTATTTTTGAGGTATTTTGATGGTGCTGCGAGGTTGGTTTGGTTGTTGATTTGGGGGGGTTGGTGGTGGGTGAGTGGCAGTGGTGGGTGAGCGGCAGTGGTGGGTAAGTGGCAGTGGCAGTGAGTGGATGGCGGTTGCATGTATATCGAGGGCGGGGGCGGGGGTTTTGGTTGTTATTCCCATATAGGACATAGATTCGTGAAGGGAAATCAACATCTTTTAGATGTCAATTTACTTTTACTTTTGTGTTTCAGGGCGTTCGGATGAATGCGGTGGGTGGTGAATGGTATGTAGTCCATATAATCATTCAAGTGATGAAGTGGTGTGTGTCTGCTATGGCCATGTCTACCTATCTTTGACAGCGCAGGTTTAGGTGGAGGAGTTGGAGGGTGGGAAATGGGGAATGGCGGTTTGGGCTTGTTATGGTGTGCTATGTGTGCTATGTGTGCTATGTGTGCTATGTGTGCTATATGTGCTATATGTGCTATATAAGACTGTACCTAAATCAGGCATCTGGAATCTAATCTCTGGACAGTGAATTGTGAATTGTGAATGAGATCGAAGTCGACATCGAAATCGACGTCACGGTTAACGTTGGCTACCTATATAAACAGGCCTTAAAACTTCTGTAGCAACCCACAACGCCTGGCAGGAAAGGGTACTCAAGAAAAAAAGGAGCTCCTCGGGTGTCATTAAATTGCGGACAACTGCAATCGGTGCATAACCCATGGTTTTAGAGCTCGTATTGATATCTGGAGAAGATATTTAGGACCTTTAGGATTGGAAATTATACCATTTTGGTCTAATGAATGAGCTGTGAATGATAGTGTTAATATTTGAATGATAGAAATGGTTTTTTTTGACAATGATGCTGTGGTCAAATAGCTTCAGGGAATTTTGTATCTTTGGGTTTACAAACTTCAGATTCTATATCAAGGAAGGTATGGAGAGTCGAGAGAAAGCTTTCCTTGAGCCATTTTGAATCAGGAATGTTTGAACTTTTGCTTCGAAGATCTCATGCTTGAACTAGGGAATTTATAGGGGGTGGATGCAGGAGTTAAGATGGCAAGTTTTGAGCTTGTAAGGTAGGTGGATTGGGTAATGGAATGGCACTGTAAATCGTACTGCTGCGAGATTTGAGTATGTTTCCCTTTATGTTTGGGGCAGAGGAGAGGTGGATTTATTAATGAAAGTCAAACTGGAGGTTATATAACGGACTTATTATAAGTATCTATTGTTCAAACTCCTCGGTATAAAAGCAGAAATCGCCTCCAGAGGAGCTTCTTCCCTAAACACAAAAAATTCTCTCCATCTGACCATATACAAGATCCTATGGCGGTCAAAAGACGTGGGGAATGTAATGGGTAGATTGAAACTTCGTTGGTTGTATATGTTATATGTTATATGTTGATAGGAAGGGTTCTGGATTGATCTTTTATCTTTATTACCAATCTGATACTTTTGTGAATTTGTGATAACAATGGCAATGAAAAAGTACGGACAACAGTGATTATTGTTACTGGTAATAAGTATATATTGTGGGAAAACATATGCTTTTATGTACTTAGAACAAGCTTAGTTTCCTGTTATGTGATACCAAGTTTAGTAGATATATACTCGCTGGAATCCTAAACTTGGAATAATCAATCAAACTCTTATGATTTAATTTACTTTTCAACTATTTATTGTTATATTTATTATTGGTTCTTATATGTTTCTATTAAGTTCTTCTTTATATATTATCCTTTTTCAATATACTATTGGGATACATATATCTTGCTTTGTCTTTTTCACAATATAAAGGGATCAGAAGATAGTATGCAGGACCATGATATTCACGCCTTCCCAAGACGCCATGGGATTCCGTGTCGTCTTGTTATATATACCTCGTGTCCTTGTAGGTGGAAATGGCTATTTCTAGTTGTGGGCTTTGCATTATGAAATCTACAAGGTTGTATCTGGGGTACTTTTATATTCAACCTGTGAACTTATTACTATTTTCACAGGCTCGGGTATCTGATCATGTGAATACATGTGAATACAAAACTTCAGAATGGTTCTTCACAGTGTTGGGCCGCTAGGGCAACCCAACTTACGCCTGAATCATCATCCGTAGAAATTCTGGTGGGGGAGGGAGGGGGGTATTGTTCCGTAGAGATCTGAAACGGCCGGACAATTACAGGTGCCCAAGATTGGTTCTTGACCCATAGGAATCTCGAAATAATTCTAGAAAAAATATCATCTAATTCTTTTCCTCACATGATATTCTAACGACAGTTCTTTTCACATCAACCTGATACACAGAATATGTCTCAAATGCCGAGAACTGCGTCTGCCACGATCCATGGAAGTACTTTTAGCGTATCCAGCTTTACTATCTTGCTGCATATTTCCCGGAAGAGTGATGGAAGCTAAGGAACGTAGTTTGAGTGGAGAAATTGACGGTTAGATGGATTCTGGGATAGCGGGGAGATGATCTTGAAAAATTGCAGCAATTGCTGCAGTCGATGACGCGAAAAGGGGGGCGAGATTCGAAATTAAAGTAATCGTAGTTTGGATATAGGATTATGGAATGAAAAGAAGTATTGCCACCAACTCCCGGCATGAAAGATTTTGAGTCCTTATTTCGATAGAGTTTTGGGTTTAAGTTGTGCTGTAGACCCCCTATAAGTGTCTCAGAGAAGACTTTTATAGTCCACCTGACTGTCTAATTGCTGTAAAGATCAATCCATCTACTATATTTATAGCGTGGTAATGCATGCATATTCGCGACTTACACTTAGTTATCTCCGCGCTGTCTCAGATGAAAGGCTATATAAGTCTTCCTTCACATGATATCTTAATCCCTATATCATTTTAAAATGAGGAAATTCATCTCCAATCGACTTAGGAAATTGTTGCTGAAAGGCATATCTCAGGCATCTGGTATTTGTATCTTACTGTGTCTTCTTTCATCATAACAGACTGTAAACAGATCTCGTTCTGGGCTGATACAAATGATATATAATGCTGAGAAAATGGCGACTATTTTTCAAGCTGACAGCGGTAAAAGAAAGCTGAAGTAATGATGGAAGTGACCTCAGGATTCAAAGGACTATAAATCGAACTAGTTTACCATTTATGCACACCACCAAGAAGAAAAGATATGCATGGACACCATTCTTCCTGGAATTGCCTGACAAGTTTCGAAATCCTGGTCTATGACAAGGCTTTTATACCTAGCCCAACAGGTTTCTCCCATGATGTCGCAAAATGAATCATCTCACATTAATCATACAGCGACTATGCGGGACCTTGGCGGTAGAAGTTCATATAAATAATTCAAGTGAGATGCTTATAAAGTCCTTGGCTTTCGCTAAGATTACTGATCAACAAACTGGCCAAGGAATACCAAAGAAGAAGACGAAATGATGACCCCACGAACAACATGCGGAACTTCATTGACATCTACATGAATGTACCCTTTTTCTTTCTGTGGCAGTATCAACAACGGAGATGGTAGGTCAAACTTTTGAAAGGGGCTGTGTTGATTAGTATACGGATTTGGAGACAGCGAAAGAGATAATTTGGGTTAAAATGATAAAAGTGATGTGTTATATGGCTAACAGCGAAAGATAAATGGCCAATCTATACCATATTCAAGATAGCAAGAAACAACAAGAAGGAATGGAATCTTCAAACCTCATCTGGTCTTCTCTGAGTTCTTTTGCCAAGCCCATGACATCGTTCCTCGAGATAATCTTGCTCCTGATACTCTCCAGACTTGACCAAGCAGAACCTTTTATAGCCTTGGGATACCGAATTCAGTAAAGACGCTAAGAAAATAAAACTTGCACCGTGACCAATCACGATGTCAAATATATGGCGCGCCAGCCTATAGCCTGTTTGTTTGTAATAGAAATATAATAAATGCACACTGACACTTTACAGTGGTAAATAAGTCTTTGGTCCTCAACTCGGAGGTATATAAACCATTCAGGTCTGCTATGAGGCCACTCAAATTCATGGAGCACTTTAACTCGGGCACGCCAACTTAGTCCTCCCATCTTGAGGCTACATAGTGTACTCAAATATGTCTTCTTAGGCCATAAAATTTGAAGAGATATGGGACGTTGGAGCTGGGTTGATTTGTGGTAATGAGATGTAGAAATGGCAGCGAGAATGGAAAAATATAATAATATCTTCGGTTTTATTGAATGAAGGCCAGATAGTCATAGTGATGGTGATGGTGATGGTGATGATGATGGTGATGGTGATGATGATGATGATGATGATGATGATGATGATGATGATGATGATGATGATGATACAATCATATCTTTGACAAGAATATCTAAACGGAAAAAAGAGAGCGATTGTTCAATGGTTTTTCAAACAAGTATGAGCGTATAAGCGGACTCAATTTGAACACCACCTAATCTCTAATCTTTCTTTGATAGTTCCCAAATAAGCATGCGGTTCGCAACCTGTTACCCAACCATTTATATAGGCAAATTTGCAATCTGGAACTAAACTAGCTTGTTTGATCGAAGAAATTCTCAAGATGAGTGAGTGTGAAGATATTCTCAATTCACTTGAAATTGCAATAGCTTCCTCTTTTCAGGCGCTTGCAGTTGATAGTAGTTCCTTTGCAGAAAGTACCTAATGCTCTGAGTGTACTCCTCCATCATACACTGTACCATGCACTGATCACAGTCGGCGAATCTGTTGAGACCCACACCCTCCTCTCCTTTTGTATATATTTCTCCCTCGCTACCGCATATTTCGTAGCTCCAATCTCTTTGAAATGCTCAATGCTCAATGTGCAGACTGCACATGAGAATTATGCCGTCTTCTCGCCAGTCGATGAATATATCGAGATCCTGGACCCGAGGACCGGTCTCGTGGTGAGCGGTGAAGTTGTATGTCTACCGTTTCTATAACGTGAAAGTCCACCTCAATCTTCGATGCTGAAGGTGTCTTCAAATCTTCGGGAGCTAGAATCTTGTCAATCCGTTCGATTGAGTGTGCAGGTATCAACCATTGAAGATATTGCACCTAGCAGCATCGGATCAAATTAAAGTTTGAACATTGAACATCGATGCATTATGACTCTCTCGAATCGTGATCTGGAATAATATCAGATAAGCAATAGGGAGTTCTCATCGGTTAGAAATGAGATGGTAAAGCCTCCACTGATTCTGTAGGCATCAAACTGTCCAAATACCAGCAACGGAAAGAACTGAAGTAAGAAGGAAAAGAAGAAGAACAAGTTCAAACCGTCCCGATTTTGAAGATTATTGTCAATACTTATTCCCACGCGCCGCACCCCTTCTCCCGAGCCACCGGTCCGCCATCTACCGAATCACGCATGTCCCACCTTACAACCCTCCCAAATCAGCAATTCCCCATCCCAAAGAAGTAACTAATCATGTCCCTCTAAACTCAATTCATACAACCCATCACATCTCACAATCTCCCCAGAAATTTGTTGCACATCGTACCGAAAATGCCGCGCCGAGCTGACTCCCCTGATCCCCATGTTTTCCCTCCGAAATTTGGCGTTACACGTACCGTATTCCGAAATACGAGCACGGAAACATGACATGACATGATACAAAACATACCGAGTAATATAAAAGGGGGATTGAAGCCAGAGCTTCACCGCAGATTTTCAGATGGGCAACACAAGTATGAAAGGGAGATTTCTGGGAGGATTGATTGGGAGATGATGATTTTGGGTTGTTGTGTTTGTGTCGGTAACCTTACCGAGTTGTTGGGAATATTGGTTTGGTGCTGCCCGATTCAAATCTAATAATCAGTCCATACAGGAATTAATAGGGGTAGATTATCCAGGGTTCAATTGACATCAAAATCAATGAAGATTAGATATTTATTATCATTTTAAGAATTTTATAATCTAGTTTTTAATAATATTAAAAAAGTTTAATTAAAGTTTAATTCAGTTTAGTCATTCGGTTAAATTATAGCCTAATTAAATAAAAATAAAATAAATTTTAAAATTGTTTATTATACGTTTTTAATAAATATAAAAAAAATTAAATTTTATATATATAATATTTCCTTATTAATATTAAATATACAAACTCGTAAAACGATTATATTTAAATTATAAAAATATATTAAAACTTAGTATTTTCTAACTTTGATTAATTTTCAAATATTTATTAAATATTTTTAAAACGAAATTTTTCAATAGATTTATAAATTATCTTTTAAAATTAATAATAATTAAAACTTAATTTAATTTTTTTAAAAAATATTTAATAAATCAAAATAAAATAGTTTACAAAATCTTTATTCTTTATTATAATTAAATAAAACTTATACATATCAATTTCTTATATTAAATTAAGTTTATTTCAATATTTTGAATCAAGATAATAATAAATATAATTTTAGTTTGTTTTGGAAGTGTTTAACTTTTAAGCATCCCACAAGTCCGTGCACTTACTATTCTCCTTTCTAACTGTCAACTCCAACATTTAGGTCACCATTTTCCGAAAATATCACACAAAATTCATAACTGCCAATCATGAAACTCTCTTGTTTACAATTCGCTCCTCAAGTGAAAATCCCAAAGCATGACATTTAAAACAAGCTAACGCTGTCACATAGGTCGGAGAGGTCGAAAAAAATATCAGCCGGGCAGATGCGATACTCAGTAAAGCAAACGCGGAAGACATTGATCTATTAGTTCTACCCGAGATGGCCTTCTCGGGTAAGTCACGCGTTCCACATATTTTCACTGGTCATTCCATTTTGAGTTCATGATTAACAATTATACAGGTTACAACTTCTCGTCGCTGGAGCATATAACTCCTTATTTAGAGCCAACTACTTCCGGAACCACATCATCATGGGCCCGTACAACAGCCCTTAAGCACAATTGTATAGTTACAGTTGGCTATCCAGAGAAGGCTGATGATTCTTCAAATGAATCAACGAAACCCGAGAACTATAATTCTACGGTTACAGTCAACAAGGAGGGGAAAGATATTGTCAACTACCGAAAATCCTTTCTCTACTATACGGATGAGACGTGGGCTCAGGAAGGGCCCGGTTTTTTTAACGGGGAGATTGATGGACTAGGTAATGTAGCAATGGGAATTTGTAAGTATGAATATTTTGTTCCGTTATTTTCAAATGTTACTAGTAAAAGTCAAATAACTAACACTCACGCCTCGCAGGTATGGACTTGAATCCATACAAATTTGAAGCTCCATGGAGTGCATGCGAATTTGCTACCCATATACTTCACAAACAAGCAAATCTCGTAATCGTATCAATGGCTTGGCTCACAAGACAAGATCCTCATTCGTATAATCTATCACCAAACGAACCGGATATGGAAACAATTTCGTACTGGGTCGCAAGATTGGAGCCTATTATTCGAGCCGACGCTACAGGAGAGATCATCGTTATTCTTGCCAATCGATGTGGAACTGAGGGTGAAGCAACATATGCAGGGACCAGCGCTGTCTTAGGAATTAAAAACGGTGAAGTCAGGGTATATGGAATCCTGGGACGAAGCGAAGAAAAACTTTTGGTCGTCGATACCAACAAACCCCCAATGTATAGTTTGTTTCGAAGCCAAAGCAACAGGATCTGATTGAGGTCCCGCCAAAAGATAGCTTTGGGTAAACGCCAGAGGCCATATCAATCAACAGTTTCGTCGGACATCATTTTGGAAATGTATGACGGCAGTTACCAACTTTGGTTGTTCAAAAGATAAGACTTCCAACTTCAAGTACTACTGTTAATTCGTGTGGTCTAAACTCAATGCAAAAAGCATCAAGAATCTACCAGTGATATGCCAGACAATTTGAGCAGATATGAATCTTACAACCTTTTAGCATGACCTTTCCGTCTGAGCTTTTGCCTAGAATCAAAGTGTCATTAATGCACCTGATACTTCTATTCCTCTCTTTTCCAGAAAAACTGAAAATATCAAGTGTGGTAGAAAGTATCTATTCCCTCAAAGCCCAGCCAAAGCTAAAATTTCAATTTCATCCAACTATATCGCTCATTACTCCCTTTCAGGGCTTACCCTTAAAACGCTTAGATAAATCATCAACATGTTCTTTAGCTTCGAACGCCTTTCTTTTTATTTCCCTCGAATCCTTTAAATCCAGAATATATCCATACGCTATAACACTTTTCTTTATTTACGTTTCACTCAGCCCCTTTGGGCCACCTAATTGTACGTCACACTCAAAGACCTTGATCGTATCATGCTTGTCAGAGAAGGTTTGGAGAGTACGTTTAACTCAATCTTTTAACCCTTGCGAGATTTCGCATTGATAGAGTGTGAATATCCGAAGCCTCGCCATCCAACATTCATTCCCCCTAAACCTCAAACCTCGCTTCGCATTTCGCGACCCACTTGTCACCTCTCAACAATTGCAAGATAACAAAAAAATGACATCAAAAAAATATACGCAGCTCCCAATATTTTCCCCCAAAACAAGTTTCTATGACAGCACTGACACTGAGAAGCCCGTCGGTTTGCTCTGCCAATAAAACACCCGCTTCCATCAGATCAAATGAACATTTTGTTTATCAGGAACGCTGAGCACTGAACTGAGTGTTATTAAGAGGTAGTATGATATTTGGTGATATATAGTTTAGTGATACGATGGCAACCTTCATGTCGGAGGTTGGGAAGTCGTGCGAAGTTGAGGCTTCAACATTCTTTGCACCACTTTGTGGATAGATTGGGGGCGGATTACTAGATGCGAGTGTTGTTTCATGCATCACAGATCAAAGTCATCAAGAGCCAAGTAACACAGATGAGTAGATACTTCATCTGCCTTTCCTGATTTATTATTTGCGATTCTCCTCCAGTATGAATAGTAGCCATACCCCTTCACATCAAGCAAGCACAAGACATGCTTTCGCTCCCGCCATCCAAGCAGGCTTCGAGACTCGCCTCTCGACTTTTGTCTAGACACCAGGGGAATTCCTCAAGCGCATTCCAGTGAACATGATTTTATTCAGTATTCTGTTCCGAATTACATTGGTTCCGATAAATAATACTGCTAACTGATTTTGCTGTCACCGTTTACTCACTTACTATCATTAACTGACTAGCTTCCTGTCGTCGTTATACTCATTTATTTCCACAATCCTACATTTCCCCAACTTCAATCACCCCCAGTTTTTACACTATCCAACTTAGAGAATATACCAAGAAAGATTATCCATATCTTGCCTCCCGGGGCCTTTTCTTGCTTCGCTCGATCGTTTCAGTTTGTCTAACAATTTAAATGATCGCGACTACCTCTATTTATATACTTTATCGTTGTATACTTTATCGATGAAGTTAGAGTGGTGAAGATCTGGAGTGACTGAATGAGTAGTAGGATAGCAAAACCATGAAGTATTGACCACCATGCCTGAACTTCACTCAGCTAATTCCATATACGAAATTTGAGAGGGCGGGAAGAGGTCAATCATATTTTTACTTCTCTATGAATCACACCATGGTCTCCACTATTCACATTTGGTACTCAAATATGGGATTTCTATCCCAGTATACGAATAGCCACTTCTTACTCATCTCATCCATTTATCAGTATTTGGAATTTCAAATGACGGCCTATGATAGGAATGTGCATTGGGAAGTATAAAACGCCTATCCTCGCTGTTTACATTTCAACTTCTAAATGTATTTTAGTTGGTAAATATGGATAAATGCTTCCTCATTGTTAATTCCGCTTTTCATCTTGTTCTCACGAAACACGACCATCAGGCAATGAATCAACTTCATTCGTAAGAATTCTCATCATCAATCTTCCCATTCTCGCTATCCTACTAATATCCCACTCACCTAAACTTCCCATCCCTCCCTCCCCTCTATCCCCAGTCTATCATCCTCTGCATAACTCTCCACTTTGTAAACTCGTCAAAAAATTTAAGCATATTGAGATGAAAGCACGACTCCGAGAAGGATTCTATACTTAAAAATTCGCAGGTGAATCGAAGGTGGAAAGATCTCCGCTGCAAAACCCACTTGCGTGTCTCCTTTCCCAATCCGATCGGATTTCGGAGCCAAGAGCCAATCCTCACGCAATCATATAAATACCACTAGCCTCACATCCTTCTTCTTGTAATTACATCGAGCAAGCAAAAACCCCAAGCAGAAGAAATGTTGGAGGATTCATGCATAAACTAGTATGTCTCTGAGCAAAAGCCTGATTCAAGGCCATGTTCTTGTTCTTATGTTCTGTTGGATATCCGGCCGTGTATTTCATTGCCAGAGATGTCAGAATTCTCATCATCAGATACAAAAATCTCACATCGAAACCAAATTTCTATCTAAAATCCTTTCTCGTCATCACCTAATCGAGTTTCGCCGTCACAATAACCTACTCACCTCCGCCTTCCATTTATAGCTCTCTCTTCATCCCAATATACCCTTAACCACAAATCCATCTCTCTCCTTAATCCCATGCTTGTTAATTGCAAAGTCCTGTTCTCTCAAGTACTTTAGCGGTTGTTGCGGTTATGAAGCAAGCGATGATTCCACTGCATCTTTTATACTATGAAACGAAAATTCGAGTCCAAGTGGAAAAGGTGGAGAGATAAGGTAAGTGAATGCCGAGCGGCTCATATTGTGACTCTATTTACTCCTAGCTATTTAATACTGTATGGATAGAGATAAACGCGGCCCGGTACCAGCAAACCCCCTCTTGTTCTCACATCTCCTCCCCCTCCTCTAAAACCCCATCGAGATTCTCCAGCTCGCGTACAGTACTGTATATAAGCCCAGCAAATCCCGCATCGCAATATCCTCACCAATGCAAGTAAGAAGCAACACAGACAACACATGCAGACGATGAGAAGGCTGTCCGTCCAGCACTCGAGCAGAAGTTACCCGATTTGAAAATCGGCCCTGAAAAATCGGCCCTGGGCTCCCCTAAGATATCTACCATCTCGTTCTTGGTCTGCCGAAGAATTCATCACCACCTGTATATTTCACCATCAAAAATAAAACACACGTCATTATTGTCGGTAGCATACCACTCATTTTCAACAGCTACTCTCACTACCGTATCATTCTCACCATCGAAAACTCATCTCATCTCATTCAAGACACCAACCCTACCCTTCAACCCAACCCAACCCAACCCCTCCACCTCAAACCCACCAGCCCAAACCCACCAGCCCCATCAACCCTATCCTATTCTATTCGTCCAGACTTTTTCCCCTCGAGAGATTTAAAATCCCTCTCTCAGCCGCGATGCGATTTGTACGAGGATTATATATCTTTACATCGATCAAAAAGGAAAGTATACCCATCCTTTTCATACCCCTCTCCCAAGCTCCCAAGCTCCCAACTTCACAACCCCGTTGTCCATGATGATGCAATCCAACCCCAGAATTTCATATACACACCCAACCATCTATGAGTACCGTATACCGTAATGATTCCCCCGCCACAAAAATCCCCATTCCCATCTCCCCATCCTCAACCCCCAATCCTCCACCCCAAACCCCAAAGAATCCCCATGATTTCCTCAACATCCACCCCCACCTTCACCTTCACCTCCCGCACCACCATCCAACCCCAAACTTGCTCTTACTCTCCAAACAACCCC
>NGKJ01000011.1:157378-222244 GCA_002162495.1 Myriosclerotinia curreyana
CCCCACGCCAAAAGGAAAACCCCACGCGATAGATCATAGACCACAAAGAATCGCCCACATCCTCGTCTGCGTGTGCATGTGCAATCCTACCGCACCACAGCCAAATCGATGACGAGATCTATGACGAGATCTATGACGAGATCTAGTTGGGTTTGCTTGATGCGATATAAATAAAAATTAAATGATCGAAGAAAGCGAGTGAATCGGGGTTAAGTAAAGAGTAATTCGTTTGCCAACCCTCAATCATTGACATTTGACTAGAGTAACACATAGCAAAAAAGCACGAATGGAGATAGAGAAGAATTGTTATAGTATAGACCTAGCTACCATTCACTCGCTCATACAATTGATGTTGTGGAGCAAATTTCCGAGGTTCAAAAGTTGAAAGTCCACCGCGTAGCGCCATAATATATGCATAATAGGTATATGCCACACCATTTAACGCCCATTCGCCCATCCATCCATTCAATCATCCATCCAGCTAAAAGCAAAAGCAAAAGCAAACTTCCCATAGGTTCTTTAGCTACCATCCAGCAATATTGATTTCGCGCGCGCGCGAGCGTACCCATTTTCAAGATGCCGAAGAGCAAAACCTAAGTTGATTCCTGGACCTTCTTCTTCCTCCCACCCTTTCCCTTTCCCCTCCCCTTCTTCTTCGTCTCCGCGCCCATGTTATCCTCCGCCTCCAACTCCACCTCACTCTCACTCCCATCCTCCTTCTTCGCCGCGGCCTTCCTCTTCTTACCCTCCCCCTCCTTCTCCTCCTTCGCAACCGGCACGGTTTCCTGTACCCTCCCTACAATCTCACTCAAAAAATCAAACTGTTCATCCCCTTCCACAACCCTCTTCAAACAGCCGGCCGTCACCCGCTTTCCCCCCTTCTCCCTCGCCACCCTCGCGGCCCCTTGTACCAAGCTGATCATGAATAATTCCAACGCCTTGGATACTGCCACCGGTGTAACTTGTGCCACTTTTCCTACCTCCTCATCGGCTTGCATGATGCGTTTGATGCGGGCGACGGGGAACTTGGTGCGGATTTCGATGCCGTCTGGATTCGGATTTTTCGGAGGTGGATTGTTGGATATGGGGGGTTGAGGCGCGAGGGTATAGTTCGACATGGTTGATGTGTATTGATGGTTTGAATCGAATGTGTTTGGGATATTTGATTGAGAGTTGACGCGTGGTTGATGTGGTTGATGTGGTTGTCGCGTTGACATGCTAACAGGATCTGTATTATATTCGTGATTGTGTTCGTGACCGAGAGGGTTGTTGTTATTATTATTGTATCCGTATAAAGGATTGTTGGACTCGAGGTTGAAAGGTATCTCGGAAGATGTTGTAGGTGTATTATTTTTATTATTATTATAATAATAATCAGAATCTGATTTGATGGACTGAGAGGGGTAGTAGAGTTGTGGGGCCGCGGTAAATGAAGGAGGATTTCCTGAAGCTAAGAAGGAGGAATAGGAATGTGTAGGAGGTAAAGCGGGAATTGGTGGAATTGGTGGAATATATTGATTTCCGCCGCTGTATTCATTAGTAGTAGTAGTAGTAGTAGTATTGAATATTTGTTGATTTTGTTGATTTTGTTGATAATTCATATAACCACCTGCACCACTAACTCTAACTCTTGAAGATGCTATACCTATACCAAAATCAGGAATTACCGGTGATCTAGGAGCGTATGATGCTGATGATGATGATGATCCGGATGAAGTTGTTGATTGTTGTTGATTTTGATTTGAGAAACTTGATAAATTGGGGGATTGAGGAGTATAATAAGTTGAATCCATTTTTATATATATCTTCAAGTGATGGAATGGATATTGAGGTTAGACTGACTATCCCTATGTAACAGTAAGTACTTCGTATAGTAGACAATTCTTTTTCAAAGTTCTTTATCAAACTGGTATGTATGTATATATATGTATATATATACTGGTACTGGCATATACCAATCTTTATACTCTACCTACTATATACCTTCTTTACTCTTTACTCTTTACTCTTTACTCTTTCCTCTTTCCTCTTTCCTCTTTCCTCTTTCCTCTTTCCTCTTTCCTCTTTCCTCTTTCCTCTTTCCTCTTTCCTTTGTTTTTGTTCTTTTTTACTCGGTTCTGTTTTTGGTTCATCCGAAGGCTCCTTCATCTATGAGTAAAGGCTCGTTTATCGTAGGGCGGTGAAAGGGGACGGCCAGCTAGTGAAGATTTGTGAATCATATGAGAATGGGAAACAGGAAACGCGCTCTCGAAGTTCATATTGAATACCTACCTTTACACTTCATCCTCCTCTACCGGTATTATTGATGAGGGAAGCCTTTCTCATCATTTCCCCGAAAATACTTAATTTGATTCAAAAAATAAAGAAAGAAGGGCATCTCCGCTTACACAAAACAGTCATCGTACGTACTGACGAGACGCGTCGAAAACTGTGGCTTAACCATAATATCTTGGAAGATAATCATCTGTGAGCCATGTTTTCTTTCAAAGCCTCAGATCTCAAGAGTCACTCAGGATTCTCGAGCACGCCATCTTATTCATTTACCCATATACAGCTATGCATTGTTCCTAGACAACTGCATTACAAGCCTCACTTACAACCTTTTCGAATCTCAAGATATTGAATGATGATAACAAAGAGCTTACCGGAGATCACATAAAGCATATTTATGCTACTATCTTGACATCATAACCCGGCTATTCTATAGCTATAGCTTGTGGTTTTGACTCGGTTTAGTCGTGATTGTATGATGGAATAACTTGATCTAATCTGACAATATCGAGGTTTGGGGATGGCGGTTTGTTTGACTTGGCAGATGGTGGTTACGAGAAGGCTATGTTTGGTACTTTGTCTTCTAGATACATACTTGGTAGTTCCAAGTATCTTTCTTTAGTCTCAATTTTGACACAAAGTGCTATGAATTACTCCATTTTCTCTTTCAATTTCTTTTGTCAATGTCATTTCTTCACATTCCCATTCCCATTCCCATTCCTATTCATAATTCTATCTCTATTTTGTTTTCTGAAACGACGAGTTCAAACCCTTAATCTCAAGAGACATTGCTTGAAATTTGACCCCATGATATTTGTTTCATCTCATCTTTATTTTTGCTGCCGAGCCTCTAATTTTCACGGGCTTGGTTACATAGCGTTGGAGTTTTGAAGAATTGAAATCTTCATGAGGCTTTTTTAGTCATAAGTATCTTGATAGTTACAGACGTACGACCGAGGATATGCAAACCACTTATGAGCCTCTGTTTCAGAAACTCAGAGGATAGATCTTCTATTTGCCTGCTAGTTTAGTGACCAAGATTTCTATTGTCCGGCAGTGACATGATATGATTCAATCCCCTCCATATGCCGGTGAATACGAGGGGGTCAATATCATAATTCGTGATTTAACGCCGAAAAGTTGTTATTTATTGCATGTATGTAGGTATGTAAAGTCTTTCCCCTTCTTCCAAAAGCATGTAACACTTACTACTAGATAGATATGTAAGAAAGTATCTCTCGTAGTTTATACTAGAACGTGATGAGATTGGAAAACAGGTAAGTGTGATATCTCATACCTCGTGTCATACCTCGTGATTCAGCTCTGAAAATCCTAAGAAAGCCACAAGCCACAATTCCCGTCCACGACTTCTTCATAACTTTTACTGGTCTTTCATTTTTTGACACGTGATTATTACCCACCAAGCAAATATACCTACGTACCGACCGATCTCAAGTCATGATCAATCCTTGTGAGAATTATCATGTAGTTAAAAATCCAAGAATATAACCGTCCTCTGGAAAAACCACTTCTCGAACAACCTGAGCATAGGAGCGGAAGTTTTAATAGCGGGAGCGGAAATCCTTTGCATTATTGACATGATGGGTCACTCAAACCAAGAATAAATCGAGAAATCACCAACGCACACACATAAATCGCTTACCACAACCATCACAACCTCATTCCCATATGCATCCCACCCTTACATCATTCTCTCCCATCCTTCACAATACAAACACAACACAACAACAACACACTCACCCCCAACCCCAACCCCAACCCTCAACCCTCGGAAGCTGCCACGTATTCCCACAATCCAAGCATATCCAGCCACCTCGCAGCCACCTCGCAACCACCTTCAGCTTATGGCCCCAAAATATATGTCATCATGAGTATGCGAAAATCTTTTCATAATAATGCTATGATTTTTACCTACACACCTATACACCTACACACCTACACACCTACACACCTACACACCTACACACCTACACACCTACACACCTATACACCGCTACACCGCTACATGGCTCTACACCCTCATTTTTATGAGACGTGCAACAAAAATCTGTTTAAGGAGAGGGGTTTGTGGAGGGGGTTTGTGGGAGGAAGGGCGGGTGCTGTTGAGTAAATTAGTAAATTAGTACATTAGGTATGATTTAGGTAAGGGATGGAGGAAAGGAAAGGAGAGGAAAGGAAAGGAGAGGAAAGGAAAGGAGAGGAGGGCTGAAGAAAAAGAAGCGAGTCACGGATACAAAATGATTTTAATGATTAAAGATGTTTTTAACGTGATACAAAAAATAGAAGATTACAATATATTCCCTCAAACATTTTTTGACTCTTGTTTTTTTTTTTTTATGAATGTCATCAAATTTTCTGAAAGGTTCCTGCTTCGGGATATTTTTCCCCTTTTCGCGGAACAGGTACAGATTATTTATTCATTCCCGAGGCTGTATGGAGTTGTTACCCTTTCTGCCAATCAATTTGATGGACACGTGAAATTTCATAATGGGAGGAATTACAAATATCGTGAAACGTGAAAATAATTCATGTGCGCAAAGTTGCGCTGCTGCTGCTGCTGCTGCTGTTACAAAGTTGTAACAAGATCATTCATTCACCAAATATCATCCATCCATTCATATAAAACAAACCATTCTTGTTGAGCATCTGAATGTATTTTCCAAAAGGGATGGATTACTTGACGCTGAGCAGATACTCCGCCAATAATCATTACACCATGTGATATAAGCCAACTTGCTGCTTGTATAACATACATCGTTTCACAGCATTTTCTTTTTCACCAATAGTTATCATTTCACGGGATTGCAAAAGTAAATGTTGCACGTCTGAACAAAACTAACGAAATATCGTGGCTTGCATATCAACTTATATGATATTAAGATTGGTGCGGATAAAATGGATGAGGTGCATTTGCATTTGCACAGCATATCATTTCCCACCAATGATGGGTGGGTGATGTATGTGATGTATGAAGGAAGTGTTGCACGTCTAAACAAAACTTCATGGCCTGCATATCGAAAAAGTGGGAATGAGTGGGAAGTGTTGCACATCTGAAAAAATTCGCAGAAGATCTCCTTCGGCATCAGCCTGCATATCATTTTCTTCCAGCCAATAAGCAAATGTTATTGAAATGCAGGAAGCCCTCAACAATCTGCAAGTATGAGGTGTACTTGCGTGCATATCATCTCTCCTACCAATAAACATCTCTCCATGTGATACAAATACATATTTTGCACGTCTGACTTTTCATTCTCGTACTACACACCATATCTTCTACCGGCCATAGACCTAGTCGGACATCAGGCCAATCGGCAAATCCTTTCCACTGCAGGCCTCATTGTCCAATAATTCTATACTCTTTTGGCAGAATGAGTATTGTTGCACGTCTAATGAGGACCGCTCGCAATCAAAGCAAGGGTTGATTGAGCACATTGGTTTGTTTATATTTGAGTGAGATTTTGTTGCTTGTGTTCATGCAGGAATATATCATAACATGCAGGTCATGGCTGCACCTACAAGATTCCCTGACCCGCCAATTACAGCCTCTTGATGTGTCTAAAATTTGCATATTGTTGCATATCTGAAAAGGGTTCCTACTAATCAGGGCAACTACATTTTTTTTCTATGCGTTCTTTTCCTTTAGTATCCAGTAATCACTTCTCACTGGAAGTTCTGTCAGTCTTCCCCTACATACCTCTTTAACTCCCTTCCACATCCCCTCTACCCTCTACATGATATTCAATAACTATCTCTTCATATGATATCAACCCCATCTTGTACACCTTTCAACCAATAAGACAACATCCAATCGATCAAAAAACCCGTTGCCCAAACCATCTCCCTATTTCCCTATACCCCAAACTCCCACCGTGAAGAAAATTATCCCAAAAATCCATTCCCAACCACATAGTCAACAATCACTAGAACTACCAACAGAAAAAAAAATCGGATATTTTGGCCAGTCATTATTATTTCATGTGATGTAAATATCTCTTACATATTGATTGTTGCAGAGCGATTGTTGTACTAACACTATTTCGTACTACACACCTTCCATCACATCCTCTCATACAATACCATGCATACATCTATACGGCAACGGAAATCCAATAGATACCCCTTCTCCATACCCTACCTAATAATCCTCCTTCCATGTCATATCCCAATAAGAAATTTGACGCATATTCTGTACTACACCATCTCCATATTTTTGGCCAATAGGTTTCTTTTCATTGGGAGAAGAGGATGTTTATTGATCTGAGGAATCAGGATCGGTAGTTGCTTGCAGGTTCGATTGCATATGTCGGATTTTCCTTACATATGATGACATTTTATCCTAGGACTGGAGTCTTGTTGTATTATAGGTACTCGCACAAGAAGAAGTGAATTTTTAATCTTCACCTGCAAGGAATTTCCCCTCCATCGATTTCTCCCCTCGTTATCAAAACAGTCGTATATTTAACTAAACTCGGTACCAATGGAACATGCCATGACCGATGGATGATTTTCTAGAACTCGGCTTTCAATCACATCACCTAGAAGGTCTTTCTACCTCTCCACCCGCCAAATCGATCCTCCCATATTGCCAGCATCTAAAGTTTTCGTCATGTAAAGCACGATTCAACCTAGTTCCTCCCATCTCACTCGGGAACTCTTATTGGGCATCACATTCGCCCTCACGGTCCGTTGTAATACCTCTCTCTCATCACGATTCTCCGGAAATATATATATATATATATATATATATATAATAGCTAAGAAGTTAAAAATTCCCCGACAATTCTACGAATGGGACACGACCAAAATAACCGACAGGCACTTACTTGCGCGACGGGAAGACGGCTATTCCATCCAAATCGAGAGCTTCCGTATCATACAATCTGAGAATCGCAGACCAACCAAAGGAATAGCCTTATGGCTCCAAGTAAGGCAGAGGAGGCAACCTATGCAGAACCGAATAACGCTGAAGCAGGACATGAACCTAACAGCAATAACGGAAAACAAAGCAAGGCACGCACACTACTAGAAGCAACGATGTACGCGCTTAATCACTGCCTGAGGAGAAATCCCAATCAACTACTTGACCCATCAATGCGATCCCCCAATCCCAAAGTTGTACTTTTGGATATCAAGCATGTGTGGTGATTTTAAGAGTCATACCAATTGCTTTCCCGTCCTCGATAAATATGGTGTAAGTTTGAGGTATTGGGCTTTCTTGAAATCGTATTATTGACAGGCACTCGCCCGTGGATTCAACAGTTTCAAGAGAATGCTATCGGACATTGAGTTTTTGGAAAGATGGCTTGGAATTCAGATGCGTGGTATATGATACATACATTGCAGGACTGGTCACCCATAGTCCCACCTAAAGATACTGATCTTGACTTTCATAAGTGAAGTATCCTTTAAGATTCGTGTATATAGAAACAGACAGTTCCAGTGTTATGAAAATATATAGATACTGCCCAATTTTCACTCACTGATATCTGTCCAACTAGACCTGATACGTAGAAGATCCACCCTTAATGAATACGGTACTTGCAGGAGCCCAACACTCTTTATGAAAATGAGAACACCGCTTTCATTACCTGCATCTTTCGAAGTTTGTATCCCGTGTATCTTTTGCATTCAAAAATGGCAGCGGTCGAAAAAGAGTGATATTTTTTGATGAAACTATTGCATTTGTTGCCCCTGATGCGCCATATCTCCAATGCTTATCCAGTATATCTGCAGCTTCCGAAAACTCCTTTCCCAACACCTATTATGACTCGTAACAATTCGGTATTAACATTCGTCCGATATAGCGATACACAACTCCAGCATCCATTTCCATTTCCATTTCCATTAAACCTCTTCGTATTTCATCGGCGTCTTTCCACTCGCCTCCGCAATCTTCCTAACTTCTGCTTCTTCCGTCCGATCAATAACATCCGTAATATTAATCTTCTTTCCACTTCTCCCCTCCTTACTCTCCCCTTGCATCTGCGCACTCTGCCTCTGTCTCCTCTTCTCCCTCTCAATCTTATCCTCCCAAGGATTCTTCTCTCCATAATCCTTCACGTAAGGATTCTGCCCACTATATCCCATCACAATTGCTCGTTTCACATCCGGCAGATTGAACAGCGACTCCCACGCTTGCTGCACAAGCTTGTATTCATGAAGCTCGTAGTCTCTGATGCATTCTTTGCCTTCGTCCGTCCAAAAGATTATCCGTAGAGTCCCGGGATTATGGAATTTTCGAACATCGCCAGTCCAGGATGTCTTAAGGGTTTCTTTGAGGGAGGTTAAACAGGAGCCGAGGTATGATTGTTGCATCTCAGGATGGGAGTCGAAAAATATAATCGGGCTACCGAAGTTAAGATTGGGGATCTTGGAGTTCGCCATTGTGAGATGTTGAGGGGGGTTGGTTATGGGTGATGGTGGTGGTGCTGAGGTTTTTCGGGGCAGTTCTATTCAGAATCAGACAGATGCTAAAGTGATCTCACTAAGATTCTGATTCTGATTGATAAGATCACATGTTCATCTTACCTTATGTAATCATTGCTATATCAAAATATAGTCATTTCACCTCATTCATACGTACGAAGTACCCTCTTGGAGAATTTTCTCTGGGACATTGATTTTGGGTTACGACTTCCAATTATATTGAGAAGTCAATGTTCCCATTCGCATGGAATGTCATCTTTCAAAATCCACCGGGAACTCAATGTTCCAATCCCCTGGGGAAGTTAGGCAGTTATGGTATATCATCGACATTTTACATTTTCTACTTGATTTTCTATATTGATAAAGCAAGGTCTTCTTTTTATGGCCATATCGGAAGGATAGGTCCTATATATTATATCAAGAAATAAACAATGGGAATGGGCAATCCATTTGAATTCCAGTAAGTTTAGGTGGTCATCCATTCTTGGACATGCGTTCCTTATGGATGGAAAGGTAGTACTTTGCATATGATTGAAGAACAGACGTGAGTATGGAATATCAACGGTAGCTAGAGATTGTATCTGCTGCCACGACAAGCCAAAAAAAGGGGGACGGGGGGGACGGTTTGAGTAAGTAAGACTTATGTTTATGTATATTCAAAGGATATCGTGGAAAAGGAGTGGGATATTTGTAAATATGGGGATACAATATCTAGTATTCCATATAGGAACAGTACAACAGTACATAGTTTGGTATGTAAATATCATAAGTTGAAAGATTGAGTTCAGCGTTTGATTGAAGCTACTTGAGATGAATATGACCCTAATGAATAGCAGTGGTATATATGCACGCGCAGATAAATAGTAACACCAACCCCTCAAACCACCACAGTGATACGCTCTAAAAGGACTCCTAAACATCCTTATATCCTCCTCATTCTTGGTCCAGCAGGCAACCCCCCACCCCTAGGACCACTAGGCAATCCCATTCCCGTCCTCGGTCCACTCGGTAGCCCAACTCGTCTTGGTCCTGCGGGTAAACCACCCTTAATCGAAGGTCTTGGCGCCAGCTGTCTAGCTGGTTGCATAAACTGTGCCTCGAGTGACTTAGGAGCAGTCTGAGGTGGTATTCCCGCTTTCTGCGCCGCCATATCCGCAAAAGCTCTTCGAATCTTTTCTTCGGCTTTGGCCATCTCTTCTTCCTTGGTTAGCGGTCTCTCATCATCTGATTCTTCCAGAAATTCATCGACTTGTTGCTGTTTGAGTAATCTGATAGCTTTCTCTCTTTCTCTATCCATCTCAGATGCTTGACGTTCTTGCTCCATTCCCATAATCTCGCGTTCTTCAAGCTCTTTCATATTCATCCTTTCCATTTTTCGCTGAGCATCGAATCTTTGCTTTTCGGCAAATTTCTCCTGTTCTTCTCGTCTTCTCATCATTTCCATTTCTCTTTCATCTCTTTGGCGTTTTCTTTCGATACTCTCTTCATAGGCTCTCCGTTCCTCTTCCTCCTCTTCCATTTGTAAACGTTCTTTTTCATCTCTCTCCGCTCTCAATCTTTCCTCTTCGCGCATTTGAGCTTCCATTCTTTCAGTCCTTTCTCTCGCTTCTCTTTCTCTAATCTCGTCGCGTTGTCTGGCTTGTTCGGCATATATTTTCTCCTCCTCTTTCCGTTGTTGTTCCTCAAATTCCTCCTCACGTAATAGTTCCTCATATGCTAGTCTTTCCTCTTCCTCTAATCTCTTTTCTTCGGCCTGCCTCTCGATAGCTGCAATTCTTTGTTCTTCTTCATACCTCCTAGCTGCGGCCTTTCTTTCAATTTCCGCCAGTCTTTGATCCTCTTCAAACCTCTTAGCTGCCTCTTTAGCTGCCTTTTCTTGCTCCATCTCGAATGCTTTGATCTGTGCGGTCAATCTCTCGGCTTCCTCTAGTGCATCCCGTTCTTCCGCCTCCCTCCTATCCCTCTTAACCCTTGCCTGCCTCTCAATTTCCTCTCTGTCCTTCCTCAGCCTTTCCTCTTCGGCCTCCGTTTCAATTCGTATCCTCTCTTGTTCTTCGTACGAAGCTTTCATTTCCTCAGCCTCGCTAGCAATTCTCTCATCATCTTCCTGCAATTTTCTGAAGCTTTCCTCCACACACATTCTCTTCTCATCCATCTCTTCTTTCTCTAGTAACATTCTTTCAGCCTGAATCTCATATTGTAAGAGATTTCTTTCAGCTTCAACTTCAACAGCTTGTTCGGCAACTTGTGCAAAGCGAGAAGATATAGCAAGTTTCACCATATCTTTAAACGAATGTTTGGGACCAATTTGAAATTGCGGTGGAATGGGGCTCAATTGACCATTTGTCATTGGTGATCGGGAAATTGTTGTAATCTTCTGATCGTTTGTAATTGCCTGGATGTTCGTCGCCGCCTGAATATTTGGGGGAAGCGGACCAAGCTGCCCTTTTAAGGTAAGAGAAATTCCTTTACCTGTCCCTGTCGGTGGCGGGATGTTTGGAGTTGTTTTGGGGACCTTGGATGTCACAACTGGAAATATAGATATTGCCTTAGAGACATTTTCTTTTGGCTCCGGAAGTGGTGACACCCCCCTCGAGGTTTCAGTGACTGCTATCGAAATCTCCGGAGCCGGAGGAGGAACTTGCTGAACCATCTCAGATTCTTTACTTGTTATTGATATCCCAGAGTCCCTTGCCTCAACTTTCCTGATCTCCACTGGATCTTGTGCGGGCTCCATAGAGTACAATCCAGCCATGATATCATCTAGTGCCGAAATCGAGGCCTTTGGTTTCCATTGTCTCCTTAAATTTCCCAATGCCGGCCTCTCCACAGCCTTCTCATTTTTCATCTTTTTTGCAGTGACTGCAGCGGAAGCAAAGTCCTCGCCGAAACTAGCCATTAGATCATCCAATGCGGAAATTGAAGACTTAGTTTTACCGCGAGCAGAAGCTCGTTTTTTCGAGGATCTTACACCGTTAAATGACGAGCGCGCGGAAGTCGGTGCATCTAGATGGGCTGGCTTGGATTTGTCGGGTATTGGTTGTTGGAAGTGATCTTTGGTGACTTCCTGGACTACGTTTGAAGGCTCGGGTGGTTCCACTGATTCAGCAGGCTGCACAAGCTCTGTTGGCTGGAATGGTAGTGCTGGGAGGCTAGATTCCACTTGCTGCTTAGATTTAATAATTTGTACAGGTTGAAATGATTGGCTTGGTTGAGTTAGTTGAGTTGGTTTGTTGTTTTCCGGCGAAGTAGACCTCGACTCAATTGCAGCAGCTTTCCTCTCAGCCATCAACTTCTCAATTTTGCTCATCTCAGGTGACACCTGAACTTTTATCTCCTTCGATTCTTCAACAGGGGTTTCCACCTCACCCTTATCTTCCACAAATTTCTCTTCGACCTTCTCTTCCTTCGCTGTACCATATCCGAACATTTTTGCCATTCTTGCTCCTCTACCATTCGGTCTCAACGTCGGCATTCTCGTCAATGAAGCCGTACCCATCCCCAAATTCCCTACACTCCCCAACTTCTCGTCGAACCGTTTTTTTACATCCTCGCTTCGAGTTGGTGTTGTTATATCTTCCTCAGAGAGTAAAGGCTCAATGGTTTTGACATCAGTAGTGGTGTTATGTGGTACTATGGGTGTAATTATTGGTTCATTCTCTTTATCTGCGGGCGTGCCTCCAGGGTTCTTTTTAACATAAGAGGAGAAATAGTCGCCCCAAGTTGCCATGATATTATTGATGTAGTTAATTTATTAATTTGTTTCTAATGAACCTATTAAACTGTTAGATTCTTTGCCACCACCTCGAGATATTGAACGAATTTGTACTCATTTGCTTCGATTGTAAATTTTTTTGAATCGCATTATTCATTAATCGTTATAACATCAAGCTGTTTGTATCGTGGTAAATTATACCTTCCAACGGTTTCCAGCACCTTAGGAAGTCGAATTAAAGTTTCCTGCACGCAATCACCACAACCCAAAGGAAAAACAATATTAACAAGTGCAGAGGACGAATAATCTAAGAAAGTTTCTAGATGACATGACGGTTGATGTTCATGAATTAAATGGAAGGTTCAATCCCCTTGTGGCGGCACCAAAACCTGCCACAACCTTGATACATGCAACGTTTCAGACTTTGTCATGAAAGGTATTAAATCATCCCCCAAGGTAGTATAGGGAAGATAGTCTATGCGATAGATCTGAGAGGAGATATAATTCTACAGATGTGATGCATGGTTGGTTAGCAACGGTTTGTAGATCCCGGACAGCCTATCAAATATTCCGACTTTGAAACTTTTGAAGAATTGACCTACTCACCAGCATCTGCCATGGTAACCAGATCTCACTGAACCCCGATTTTGAGTATACCCTTATGCTTAAGGTCAGCTTCACTGTGCTTCCTTGAACACACATCCATCTGTTTTCGTGTTTCATCGTGGCGATTACCAGAGAAGGGCGCTTATTAAAGGTACGTCCGTCCATCCAAACAATCATTGTTAATGCGATGATTGACAAACGCCTTTTCGAACATGAAAAGATCTTGGACGAAAGGGAAGAGATAAAAAATCAAGGCAACGAGGAGAGACAAGTCTAGCAGAACCGATGAAGACATGAAGAGTACCCAGTAACATCGTCCAGGAGAGACAGAGTGATACAATGATACTCCATTGTCATCTTCCACAATTCTGTGGAGCTTTGATCTTCGGTGCATTGGGAGCGATTTCTCATTGCGATGAAACATCGGTACCGCATATCATTACTATGCTCGATCCTTTCGAAGAAGTCATATCCGAGCTCTCTTCATCTTTGTCTCCAAATCTACAAGAAAAGCTCGTTGCGCCCCACCGCTCCGAATTTGACGGCTTCTCAGGCTTCCAATTGGAGGGATGCATAGAGGAAGACTAAGATCATGAAAGGCAATTGAAATTTGGGGTCACGCCTTAATGACCATTCGACGAATCATGACAGTAAGCAAAAGACAAAAATTGTACATGCAACTGATAAACCAGAGGTCATGAATCAAATTGTGAACATATATCCTCAATCCTCTTGAAACAGTGCTCAATAACTTATCAGCGCATCGAAGGCGAAAGGTTATCCTTCGTGTCTTGTCACTTATTACTGATGACTCCCATCCTATCAAAATGCAATATAATCTATCTGCATAGCATCCAACTTTTTATACCTTGGCAGTACTTCAACACAAAAGAGCCGTCGGAGGAATGCCTAATTATCCTGCTTTCTTTACAGATGAGCTGGTAGTAAAGGAAATGCGGAGAAAGATGGGATACTAGATGATAGTTCCTAGTTTTCCCTTCGAAATCGACCGCCTAAGATCCTCGGTTTCGATAAGTAGGAAGAAAGTAGGCTTGATCAATGCTACCAAACTCGGAGCGTCAACTTTGTATTCACTGTTTGGGTGGCTTGGTAGTGAATAGCCGTTACTCATGAAAAGCTTAAATTGGATAGATGACTCGGAAATTCACCGTGGTTTATTAATTTATTGAGGGAAGCAAATCTTCGTTACGGCTCGAATTCTCGTTCGATATCAAGCATAGCGTCATGAAAATGCTGTACTGTCGTCCAAGTCTTCTTTATAAAGGCTTTTCCTTCCCAGATTACTCTCTTCATCATGATTCCTTTTTAACCTTTCATCGTTATATGCAAAAATCATCGCGATAACATCAGGAAGCTGCGCGGCTAGTCGACCAAGTTTTCGTGGGGATTCCATCAATCTCCATATCCATTCCACATCTACAACATCAAAAGAAAATATTTACCGTTGACTACATCATTTCTACCATGGAATTATCCACCGCTCATCAGCCGGCTGCGGATACAACGGCGCCGTTTAGGTTCCAAGATCTTGTTGGTGAAATTAGGAATAAGATTTACAAAATTCTCCTGTGCACCTTCGACGACCCGATCTCATGGCCACCGAACGATCAACCTACTCTAAGTTTCCTCCCAAACGATGTCCACCCTCAGATCTTGAGAACATGCCGAAAAGTCTATTACGAAGGTACTTGTCTGATGCACAGGACAAATTTATTCATCAAACTTGAAATCGTAACCGAACCAGCTGAGTTGTTGGAAGCACTCAAAAAGGTTCCTTTTCTGATGATGAAGCAATCTCATATGGACACCTTCAAAGGCTTTGCAATTTCTCACCGGGTTGCTTATTGGGATGTCCCACGGAGGGGATATTTTTATAAAACATACACTCCGCCAACCACGGATTTAGTTTTGTTACATCGCGATCTCCATCGCCTTTGTAAAGCTTTTTCTGTTGCACGTTGGAATCTCGAAGTTTATGAGCATACTGTAACGTTCATCGATCCATATCAATCCGGAAACCGTCACAAATTGCCTCCATTTTTCTCCCGGAAGTTGCAAGAAGAACTTGTAGCCCCATACGGTTCCGGCTTGAAGGGATTTCCCCATTTCAAACTAAGAGGCATAATACCGGAGGATCTTGCGATTGCCACAACATCTAAAATAAAAATCATGCCGGAAATTTACGATGCCAATGTCATGTATCTGTTTTTGAAAGACAAAAAACATTTGGGATCTCAAGGTAAAGATTACTTTAAAAGAGGCTTGATGGAGCAAGCCATCATATCCTGGAACGAATGTCTATTGAGGGTTTTAGTGACATTTATAGGCCCAAATGGAAAGCTCTTGGTTAAGAGCTGTGGTTTTCCACTGATTGAGAGGCTACGGTCAATATCTATCATCCTCGTTAGGTCTATTGCTTACGCTGCGATTATTTTGATGAGAAATGAGCTGCAAGGAAACTCTAAGGAATTGATAAGGACCGCAGCAGTTGTTTGGATTGCGTACCGTGGACTCCAGTCGTGGATACAATACAGCAATCAATTCACTTTGAGATTTAACGTTTTGAGTATTACGAAGATGCATTACAACGTAGCTGTCTGTTTTCGACTGTCGAAAAACGAGTGGTTTTTACGGCGCGCGCAGTGGCCAATCGACAATGCGCTTGCCCTCATACCAAATAATGCACAGTTACTGGCTGAGAAGGAAAATATTGAGTTAGCTATTCGAAATCACAAAGGCACTGCTTAAGATCCATAGAAAAGAGTGGAGAGGGAAGTAGGAATACCTGCGAATATTGGGTCGCATCAAGTTCAGATTGACGATCGTTCTTGATGCAATGACCGTCCGTATTCATGGCTTCCGAGCTCAACTGCGGCCTAGAAATGGGAAGGAATAATACGAAGGACAGGTGGAGTAATGGCAATTTCTGATCAGAAAATGGGAGGGTGGAAGGAACATGTGAATATGGATCTGCGTGTAGAGAGAGCAATACAGCTATCTAATGCTGTCTAATAGTCTGAGGTGATGAAATATGATTACAAATTTCCTCCATAACGTGTGCTATAAGTAGCATCCAGCATCTTGCAAATTTGACGGTGATATTTTTGTAAAAGTTTTTACTGATCGATTTTAGGTTCCTGGAATTGACCGTCTAATGAGTATTATGAGATGAGTTAGATTTCTAGTCCATCTTTACTACACCATCATCTCGTATGCCCATCTCTAACTCAACATAATACTTCACCATCCCTTCAAAGTTCAAACTCAACAGAATACTTCATCCCTTCAAACCCAACGCTCACTACCAAACACCCATGGCTACACCGCGCCATCACCTATCAAAACGAATGCTCCTCCTCTATTTCCATAAAGCAAGGTTCGACACACCCCCCATCGATCCCATATGAACGCCACAATCCGAATCGCCAGGTGATACAACTCATTAAGTACTTTTCTTTCATCTATCTACACCCTCCTGTCACCATTCTCGACAATGCAATCAACAACTTGATAGTTATAATATCACCACCTGCTCTTGAAATATAAATCTTACATCCAAGTTATATTCATGAAGTGTTACATTCTAGTCTTCGACATGGCCCCTTCTAGATATAAACCCATTTCATCCATTTGAATGCACTCCTATCTAATACATCCCACCCTCCCCCTCGTCACTCTACCAGTATCCCCAAACCCCATTTCAAACTTCACAACCCCCCTCCCACTAAATCCCTCCATTCCCTCCCACCCGCTCATTCCATCCGTACCTACCCCTTCCCTCAAAAACCCCCGCCTGATTCAAAAAATCACCAAGCACCCACTCAAATCCAGCCCTCCAGCCCTCCAGCCCTCCAATCCGCTCCGACCCAACCAACCCTAACCAAAACAACTACTCACAGAAAACCATCCAAACTAACCTCCAAACCTACCTCCAAACACCCCTCACCCCTACCTATCTTCCACCCCTCCCCCATCTAGGCACTACAAAGCCCACAAACGCCATCCCACAAACGCCACCAGAAAATGCCTCCATAGTCAAGCTTTATATATCGAACCTCCGAGTAATAGATGCTTGATATTCCATCCCATCACATCTCATCCTATCCCATCCCACTCCACTCAATTCCATCAACTTGCATCACAATCACAATCACAATTACAACCACAACCTCAACCACAACCTGAACCTCACACCGCAAACGCAAAAAAGATCAGGAGCGATACACCACACCAATACTAATTATTCATTATTATCAACCGAACAATACAATCAGAACTAAGATGGGATGGGATGTTCAGATTAAACGTTTATGCATATTAAACATTTATGCATATTAAACATTTATGCATATTAAACATTTATGCATATTAAACATTTATGCATATTAAACATTTATGCATATTAAACATTTATGCATATTAAACATTTATGCATATTAAACATTTATGCATATTAAACATTTATAGGATCTTGAAGGTATATGTGGATTAGGAGTGCTTTCTGACCTAGTAGCATGTTGTATATGGTATATAGTATAGTATGTAGTATACCCTCTTCACTTGAAGATTCAATTATGCACAACACAAAAGTCGTACAAATCTCATATCATATCACATCAGATGTTGTCGGGATGATTTAGGGTCATCCTATGAGTGTCATTTTGTGAATAGGATGGCAGGACTCTGGTCAGGAATAGCTAACGGAATGATAAAATAATGTTAATTTAGTACAATATATTGTACTATATGGGTATCGAAAGGTGTTAACGTGTCGAGAGTGTTATCTCCTCATGTTTGGACAAAGGACAATTAACTCTAATAGCCAACAGCTGACCATCCATTCCTTGAAAACTTCATTCAGTTTTGAATATCTCTTCTTCAGCAGGGGTGGCTGCAAAGCTTCGACCACCAGCTGCAATCAAGTCTCTATCACGCTGTCTTGTTTCTTCCCCCGTTCGTTGCCTACCCCATTTTTTCGTCTCGATCTCAGGACCTAGCTTTTGTCTTTGACTATCTCTGTGTCGTCGAACACGTTCCCTAGCCATAGCTTTCTTCCTCTCATCTTTAACCTCTGACACAACCTCTCTGTCCACTGTCTGCCCTTCTTGTTGCCTTTCCTTCTTTCGTTGTCTGCATCTTCGTTGTCTCTCTCTGTCCATGTACTTTCTGCGTTCATCTCTAGCTGCCTGGGTTGTTCCTACAGGTGGTATACCCATTCCTTCCTGTGCTGTATTAGTATACGTATTTCTTCAAGTTTCAGGATAAGAGTTCAAATTGGGAAACTTACAGGTTTTGGCGCAAGCTTTCTTCGTTTATTGGAGGCACTACTAGTAGAGTCGATTTCAGGTCCTTCATTTCCAGCAGATGATTCTAGGATATCCCGTTTCCGTTTGTTACCAGCTAGTGGTATTTCAATAAGATGTTCCGGAGAATGTACTGCCTGTTCGACTTTTGGAAGTATTCTTCTTGTATTTCCCCCGCGTTTGGTCTGGGGTGCTTCAACTGGATTTCCATCTCGAACCGATGCTTCTGCCACTTCCGTAATATGTTCTCTCTCCAAAACGCTGCTTTGGCCATCTGGATTGTAAGAAGGAGCTTCATCGTGTATCGCTTGCTTGGCAGCTTTGCCTCGTGTTCTTGACTGAGAACCGCTCAAAGGGTTGTTGACCGGGTGCTCACTATTTGCCAATGACTCTACCACTTCGTTGTTCTCCCCCTTTGGAGCTTCAATTTCTCCGCGTGGATCGTACGAAGAAGCTTCGTCATTCTCCACTGCCTTTGCAATCTTCGCGGGTCTTCCTCGTCCTCTTTTTGGGGGGTTATTCGAATGTGCTTCGATCGGAGTTTCCTTATGCGCCAATGGCTCTACAACCTCTGCAACCTCTTTTCCTTTATTACGACCTCGTCTTGGAGGTGGAATCGCAAATGATCCATCATTTGGTGACCTCTTTGTTGTATTTGGGGCTTTTCCTAATTCCTCATCCGTAGTATAACCTGGCGTGACATTCTCCTGTGCATCATCTTGTGGGTTGCTTTTCTTGAATGGTTTAACAGCTTCCTGGAGCTTCTCTCTGACATTATTGCTCTTCTTATTCAGAGGTGTATCAAGAATAGATTCATCTTGAGTCGAAGAAAATGCTGTTTCTAGAAGTTGTTCTTCTGCTTTGTCACTGCTGCCGTGACGTGTCGGAGTATCGGAAAGGGAGTCGGGTTGATGCAGGGATGAAGATTCTGTTGTTGTATTTCCATTCTGCTGGGAAGGTCTAGGACTTTGTAACTTTCCAATTGTATCTGAAAGAAACCTCCAAACTCTAGAAGACATTTTATATAGTCTATCAATGATGTTTTGATATTGTTTGTTTTGTTTTGTTTTGTTTTGTTTTGTTTTGTTTTGTTTTGTTTTGTTTTGTTTTGTTTTGTTTTGTTTTGTTAGTTTTAAGTAAAATAGAAAGAATGAAGTTTTTAAGGATTGTGGATTTGTGGATATGTGGATTTGTTGATGATGCAAAATAATTTTGTCACAGTGACTTGACTGACTGACTAGTTTAGTGGCGGCCGCAACTACCGCAACCGTACGAAGTATAGTATTTATCTTATCCTTATCCTTTATGCCGTACTCCATATAATTTCCTAATATGGAAAGTTTACTTTATTATAAGATTTTTAATATAAAATTACATTTATATTGATAAATATTATGTATTTTATATTTTATATTTTATATTTTATATTTATATTTCCTAACATTTATATGATGACATTAATAATATTGATGATAGTGACATTTAAGATGTTTTCTTCTTAGCCAAAACGAATATTCAGTCACGGAGACTTATTACTTACTTATATGACTATATCTAATATCTAATATCTAATATCTAATATCTAATATCTAATATCTAATATCTAATTTATATGATGCCTTTATACTTCCATTTGAAGGAAAAGAAAGCAAAATACAGCGTGGTAGACGAGGGGTTACCGGCCTAGTACTAGTCTACAATTCTTACCTGGCCACGTATAAGGAGACTAGCGACCGACCAGACAACATCAAGCATCAATATATGCAATTTTATTCGTCACAACTCACAAGGCAGATGGTGACGTTTCTTAGATAAACTGGAATCATCAATGAACACGTATGTTGGAGAAATGTAAGATGAAAATTAACAACTGATTGCAAAGCTAGCTTTTGAATCCCTTGAATTTGTTTCAAAGCTTCAAATAGTTGAAACTTTGGATACAATTCGATTCGAATATTGCAAAATGGGATCAGGTCTGGTAGTTCGGAATATTGGATACCCCAAGACCCCCTCCCCTCAATTCTCCGACCGATATTTTTATTCTCTGCTTACCTCCCAGACGAACTCATCTTCAGCACCTCCATATTCCTCATTCATCTCGTCTCAGTGGATGAAGTTCTGTGGCGAGACACCTCTACAATTATCACAAGGCCGAGGGTGCTAAGCAGCCCCGCCTACGCTGAGGTCAAGTCCACCACCGTTGTCTTGATTCGGACCATATATATCCTCCAAAATATGGTCTTCCAGGTCCTGATCATGATCCCATCTCATGTCTGCCGTGATTATCTCCAAGCCAAAGGCATCTAGGGACTTTTCATCCATAGTACAAGATTTCATGATCCGGTACTGTTTTGTTGATGGTTTAACTTGAGCATCCGCACCAACAGGAAACCCGGTCGAACTATGGAATCGCACTTTTCTGCCCTGATATTCTCCGAACGCTCTTGAAAGTTCCTTCCAGATATACTTTTTTGCCTTGTTCCCTTCTACAAAGTTTGAAAGCGTCGCAGGCAATTTCCTCATGTACGTGTAGAGGAATTCATCAGACTCTAGCCGAGCTGTTGCTTCCAAATATCCACCTCCAAAAGTGCTTCTGAAGTAAGGCATACAATTCGCACCGTTCACTCCGCCATCCCGAAGAAGATATCCCAAGCATTGCGCAGCCAACACAGAGTTGCTCCTTTGAGGAATCATCAAACCCCTAACGTATAGTTCATCTACTATTGGGCCTATGGTCTCTCTCGTCAACTTGCGCAATGCGATGCCGGGACCAGGGAGCTCGTCGGTGAAGTTTGCGAGATCAATCATCATAGATTTTAAGTTCTTGAAGGCAATTGTTTGATTCCTTGACACAGACCGCTCTGTAGACTTGTCAGGAAGTTGAAGGCTTTTGAGAAGATCGAAAATTTGGCGCCAGCAGTAACTTTGTAGACCTGTCCACCTAGGGTTAAGATTTGGACAACGCTTTATGATATTCATCCTGAGCTCCTCCCCTGAGCCGTCATGACCAAGTGGAGAGTCTTCGTGTTCTTCATTGTCTGAGTCATTGTAGTACTTTCCGACGACACGTAACTCCAAATGCTCTAGCTCTTCACAAATCTTTGGATGTGTCATAACGAGCCACTTTAGTGAGGAAACTTGGGTGAAAATGAACTTGTTTTTGCGAAAAAATAGTTTGTTTCCTTCTTCGTTGAAGACTTTTGATACTCGTAGCAATTGAACATGAAGGTGCTGTTGTTCGGCATGCTCAGACTTGGTGACATTAGAGATCAAGGTCTTAGCACCGGGATCGATTATTGGGTGTTCTAGTTGCAAGGCAAAGCCAAGGATGCAAAGTTGTAATTCGACTGGAACCACTGTATTTGGCGTCACAGCTGGACCTGTTGATTTAGCGTCCATTTTGGAACCATTCTGCATACGCGAGGGAATGTGATGAGCCTTGAGGAGTTTCCGGAGATCTGCAATTCCACTCATGAGAGCCTCATTCAGTACTTTGAGTTTCTTGTTCATTTCGTTAAGCCCCATGATTTCTTTGTTCAATGGTCGGTGATACTTGACTACTATTGGATCATCATCTGCTGGTCCATCCCAAATAATCTTCTACAAACTAATAAGCATTATATCGAAGTAAAATGTGAAGTTGACTTACATCTCTATTATAGAGATTCTCGAGATTCTCCATTGTGCCACCAAGTATGACAGGTACTGTATGTAGGTATTTGACTTATTGGAAAACTTCGATTGACAAAAGTATTACTGATTGTCTGTATGAATGAGTCTCTGGTTGTTTGAATAAGTCTTTTGTCTTGTTTGAAGAAATTGTTGTAGATGGGAAGGGGTTGGTGTTTCGGGTTGTAGAATCTTTCCGAAAGTTGAAAACAAGATGCTTATAGAGCATACTAGCTTTATTAGTACTGCTATATTGGACAGGCGAATGACCTCCATCACCCGACCAATAAGAATCTTCTCCATTGTCTCATCATCACAGCACATTTTGGGAGTGAATACGTTTGACAAGGGTCTTTACTAGGATGGATCAAAGGTGCACAAATTCATAGTTTATTAATATCTTTGCATTGTTAGACTGCTATGTGGACTATTGGACACACTGAGATAGGTTCAAATAATGAAGACTACTATCAGTTGATGCGTCTACAGTATACAAGACTGATCATTTATATCTACATACAGAAGTATCATGATGGGGTAAGCAATATCAAGAACTTTGATGTAAGGGAAGATTATGCTGATCATGTTTATGTAGCCTTCACACACATTATATGGTCCTCCAATCGGCACAGTTTGTCGGAGTCTTAGCTTTCCGATTTTTTTTTGAGAATGGCGCACTCTTATATGCAGTCAAAAACGGTTGCAAGGACACTGATACCGTAAAAGGAAGGGAAGTAAGGAGTTTGGAGGATACTGCCTGATTTGAACCGGGACTCGCAACCGCAAAGTCTATTCAATAGCTATAAAGTCATCACGAATCGGATAGGAAGTTTGGAACCAACTCTGGGCTGTGCTTGACGTTATTATTCCCCCGGACCGTTCGCCTTGAAACACCTTTTCGTGAACAAATGCGTTCATTGGGCATGGAAATACAGCTCATTTTTCAAAAAGTCAAGATCAAATTGCTTCTCCTGTCACCGGACTCTCGCACGCACATCTAAAAGAACGTTGGAAGCTTATATCGCGAGAATCAAAACACAAATGCCGAGTGAAGTACAGAAGATAAACACAGACATGAATAGAAACGTCCAAGCAAGCTAGGTGGGGGGAGCCCCGACTCGCAAATACTGGCGTATCATGGTAGATATGATTAAGAATAATGCTCAAGTGTTATCCGGGGCGGCAGTACAAAGGATTTATGTCTGTTACCAAATGAATTCAGAATAGAGGGATATCTAAGGTACTCGAAGATAAAGGGCAGTGTTAATGATAAGTCATCCTAGAGATTGACAAATTCGACGCAAACACATAGTAGCTTCCCTCCCATATCACGCGGAAGCAGTTAAATTAGCAGATAAGTCTTAGAGGCTCGGAATTCCTGACACTTTCTTAGCAACCGCTCAATATTCTAGTTAGTTATCCCCATCTTCAAGGATTTCTAGGTTTACAACAGGAACTTCCTTGGCTCAATCATCGGTTTCCAGCGGTCACACCGAACATGAGAAGTCGACACTAAATCGAGTATTCAGACCGGAGCATAAAAGCATACCCAACAGCGGGCAGTGTCAGGTCTCAAAGCGCAAGGGATTTGGGGAGATTCTTTGGTTCCTGAATGGAGAATGAGTGAAGGCTTACAACTGACATTGCGCCAGAAACAGGGCCGGTTCATTCTTGCTTGGTTGGGAAGGATGCATTACGATATTCTAAGTTGACACTATTGAGAACATAGAATGACGGGATAGGTATTTGGAGTGATGCTTCAAATGATTTGAGGTTGCGGTTACAGATCATGACAAACGCATGACACATCTTTTCACCGCTCTGGGCAAAATCGAGTTCACTGCTGACTAATAGATGACTCCAGCGTTGAGACTGTCACGCTTTCCAAATTAGGCGACTTGCTCGCTCTTTCCCTGAACTGAAAAGTAATCTCCCACAAACAACACGAAAGCATTTTTTCCTTTCAGTCTCACTTCCGATTGATTGTTGGGCTTCTTCCTTCTCACCTATACGCATTAAAAAGTTTCAAGCACATCAAACCTCGATTATCTTCTGTTACCGGTTGCGAGCCTGCTAGGTAAGATCAGTCACAGTTTATTATACGATGAAAACTAACGCAGCGCCAGGCTATTGCACGTCTCGTCTCCTAGCACGTCCAGTTATCCAAACGGTTATTTTCATTCCTCCAGAATCCCACAAGATGAGGTCCCTTACTCCATGGGAGTACATCATGGCGAGACGTCGCTTCACATTGTTTCCAAAGCTCCCAATTGAGATCAGAGATGAGATCTGGAGAATGAATCTCGAGCCGCGATTGGTTGAAGTGTGGCCAAAGGGTGGAAAATACGACGGGTTCTATTCAAGAACTCCTCTACCATCTGTGTTGACAGCATGTCGGGACTCCAGGGCAGCTGTTCTACCACTTTACCCTCTTTTATTTGGTGGCGCAATTATTGAGGCCAGGATTCGGCTTAACTTTAACCTCGACACCCTGTACTTTGATTGGAAAATCCAAGACCGCCTTGCTGCCTTTTTGTCATCGATTACTAAACAGGAAGCAGAACAGTTCCGATACCTTGCTATTGACGCAGATATCCGGTTTGGACGTGCCAGCTTTGATACATACAACCTTAACGTATCTAAGCTTAAGCAGTCCCCTTCTCTGCGTTATGGAGTTAGGGTCAAGCCTAGGGCCGTGGAAGTTGAAGAGGAGGAAATGCAGTTGATTCTTTCGGCAATATCTTGTATGTCAAGTCTAGAGAATTTGCACTTCGTCTATGATTCATGGCAGATAGACGTTGATGGCTATTACCAAAGACGCGATGAGTTTGCTGAGTTGACCATCTTTGATCTCGATGGAACATTCGACCTGTTTCCATCACCAGGTGACGTAGTGACTGATTATCGATACGAGATATTCAGGTTGTGGCGTTATCAATTCGACCCCAACAGCCTGTATGGGAGAGCGTTGCTACAGTTTGAGGGTAGAATAGCTTGTGTTTGGTCTTTTTTTGGATGGAGATTTCCCAAAACATCGACGGATCCTCCTCGAACCAGTGATATGGTTGATGTTAATGAGCAAATAAATTGGTATGCTGAGGATCCAATGGATTATTGGGACTGATCCACCTTGAGACGAACAAGATCTTCGGTCAGGAGACTAAGGATCGCTTGGTAAACTCACATGGGGAGTGTGGCATGAAAGACTATATACTTGAATGAAAGGGTGGAAACCGGAAAGATTACTGATAGCTACTTGTACGGGAAACGATACTATATTGCTAAATATACTAGCAGTTAAGTTGCTCAAATAAAATCCTTCACATCGAGTTTGCTACCATTACTGCATGTGATATTGTTCATGATACGAACGAGGAGAGGACTTTAAGATTAGTAGGAAACACATAGTTAATATCACCATACCTTCCTTTCCACATCATAAATATTCCAATGTTATAATTTTGGTCGCTTTTGACCCCTAGCAGCCTAGGTTCAGCTACGATAATTTTTCATCCAACACAACACCCTCTTTGAAGTGATTGTTATGAGACACCAAATTATCACGATTTCGGACTATCATATTTAGACAGCGTGGAGTGGTTATAATATGTTTATCTTCTAAGCACGAGGCTTTAGCCTTTGATATAGGTTGATAAACGATACAAAGTAATATTAAATGTTTTGTCAAATTGAAGGATATTGTGCGTAAATTTGTAGTGTTCATGTGAAAACTTTCCACCAGACTCTCACGAAGTCCCAATCCTCCCTACTACTCTCCCATCTCCCTCCTCAACAGCACAGTCCCGATCTCCATCCCCACCATCAACCCTCCGCATCCTCTTCTCCTCCTTCAATCCTCCCCATCCTCTTCTCCTCCTTCAACTCCCTCATCACCCTCCTCCTCTCCCCCTCATCGCTATCGATCAACCCCACCACTCTATCCCAACTCCTCGAACTCCATCTCCACGCCCTAGCAATAACCTTCGCCACCCACGTTTCCGAGAACCCATTAGCCGATCTCCCAACTTCCCATTCCTCGAGCGTTTTGACACCATCTGCGCCGGTTTCTGGGGTGGGGATGTAGAAGATTGTTATTAAGAGACCTATTAGCATAAATATTGAGAAACTATAAGAAAGGTGATGTTAGCTGGCAATGATACTTCAAGTTCAAGATGTATGAGACGTACATTAAGAGAGAATATGGAAGCCAAAGTTGGATGTCGTTGTAGTCAATGTTATGACCATAATTGACATATGCGAGGAATAATTGAGCGATGACTGATCCGAGTTTACCAAAAGCTGCTGATATGCCATGGGACAACGCACGATAGCGAGTAGGGAAGAGTTCTGCTGCTATCTGTAGAAGTGGTTAAAATTCCTCATATCAAGATGGTCGGATCATAAAAGAAGGGTCATGTTGATTGACTAACTATATATGTGATGGTGTTTGGACCTGTACTCCAATTAATTGACGCTCCATTGTGGGAGAAGGGGCATTGCATACCAAAATTGAAGAATATCTGACACAAAATATATAAGACGATGGTAGCTGCTGAGCCTCCGATATCATACAAATGATTAAATGAACCTCCAATAATGATAAATAAAATGAATAGGAAAAAGAAACCGATCATCTGGATCTTTCGTCGTCCGATTGTGTCAATAGCCACGAAGGTGATAGCACAGCCGGTAATTGCACCAATGGAAACCACTACGAGACTTTGCCACACGTTGTCGATTAGAAGAGGGTAGATTGAGGTTGGTGGGGTTCCGATACCATGCCAAATTGTGGATATGATATGGGGGCTGTTCATCCCAAGCCCGCTATGTCAAATTGTTAAAAACCGAAACCAAGGAATGATATACGCAACATTAAGAAGAATTATGGTTGTATAGTCCAAATGGAGAAGTTGGGAGTCTTGCCAGCGAGATGACTTACTAGAAAGGTAAATCCACACAAAACCAACACATCGAAGTGGCAAGCAGCGTTCTTAGATTTCCTTTATACCAAAAGTAGTCCTTGAAATCTTCCCAAGAAGGTACCGGAGGTGGTTTGTTATCATTAGCAGTAGCCAAAATCTGATCCTCCAGATGAATCTCGGCTATCCCTTCTCTTTCATCTCCTTGCGAATTGACTGAACTTGGTCGCCTATTTCCGTTCATATTTGAGCCACGGAACCTTATCTGCGGTGGTATATCTATAGAAGTGATAGATTCAATCACTGAGTCTGTTTCTGATGGGAGATATCTGTTCAGCTCCGATGCTGCCTTCTTACTATCTCTACCCACATCCGCTGTATATCTTGGGGATTCAATGATAGTAAGCCGAAACCAAAGAGCGATAACTGCCGGTATGACTCCTACGCCGACGATCCATCGCCATATAGAGTCCATAGTTTTGAGACATTCTCCAGTACAACTTGATATCGTAGCATCTACTGGTATTTCATTTCTTTGGCTTGCAGCAGCGACCAAAGATACTAAAGTTGCGGTAAGTTGGCCGAGGGGTTGACACATAAATACAGCGGTCATCATTTTCCCCCTGAGTTTGTGCGGGGCAAACCTACAAAACATTTAGCAAGATGATATACGTAAATGAAAAGAGCATAGTACTCTGCCGTGATCACACTACTCAGTGGGTAATCAGATCCAATACCAATGCCTAAAGCAAAACGCCATACCAATAACCATACAATGATAGACATTGAGCCTTCGATACCACTAGACGACATAACGACCCCGAGTGTTGCGAAGATGGTGATGATTAATTCGAGTCCATACATCTTTCGTCTCCCATATAAATCAGCACCCAGACCGAATCCAATTTGACCAATGATAGATCCACCTAGAGTGACAACACTAAGAGCAATCTCGTGATTGTGCGGCATTACTCCCTTGTTAACCTCATCTCCATAGTAAACAATTCCTAGGATAGGAATCACCATGTTAATCGCAAATATTGAATATGAATCAGTGAAGAAACCAACTCCAGCGACGACTACTACCCAGAACCATTCCGAAAACTCGGATTCCTCAAGACGTTCAAAGATGTACTTTCTTCGGTCGGATTCCTAGACCAAAAAATTAGCTAGTTGGGAAAGCAGGAGCAAGATGAGGCCAACATCAATATGGTCAAATTCACCATCTGAGAAAGGATTTAAAATTAGCTTTAACCAGCGCAATCCCCAGGGCGGCATTGTGATATTGCGTTTTTAAATTCCTTGGAAACCTTTCGCGTTTGAAACTTTCCAGTGGGTTCAGAGGTGCACAGTCGAGGATAATCTCAGATATTTGAAAAAATACGTGCTTCAGACTCGTCATGATGACGAGAAGATGATATACCGAGATAAATAGAAGTTCAATGAGGTATATTTGCACGTAATTCAAGCTGGAAGTGAGGCGCATCTATCAGGCACACACACACACAGCCTGTCGCCCGAATTCAGACTGTAGCTGTTTCTGGAAGCTGCGGTAATACGCCAAGCAAGGTATTAATCGATTTTGAGGATACATAACACGAGATGTTATCGAGAGGCGCGAATGCTTTCAATGAATCTGCAAGCTGACATCTAATTTTGGACTTCTTGCCAGACGGGGTTGAGATTTGATCCTGGACCTGATCTCTAGCTCCCGGTGAACGAATACAGAGTTTCTGCGTATCTGTTGCTTCGCCTTCATCAAATGGCTCATATCCAAAGACCATTAAGAAATATACGAGAGAGAATTCGTGGAATTCATGAATGTAATAATAATGTCAAAAAGTTGAGATGAGATTCGCGAAGTTATGATATCGAGGGGAACTGATCAGGGGGTCGGGTCACCTTTTACTTGTACAGGGATTCGCACGTGTTTCATTGATTCGTTTGGAATGAATGATGGAACCATCAATCAAATGCATCTCTACATCTCTACATCTCTATATAGGTAGTTACCTATATATCATCAATTATAAGTTACACTCAAATCTCATCAACTCTCCCTATGGACCTGGACCAGGACCAGGACCAGGGCCAACCACCCGGTTTCTGACAGCATGGGGTAACGAATTCAATATTGCTACGTATACTCCACAAAGTATGAAAAACAGGGCTGTGTGTCAATCATGTCGATACAGGAGAGAGAATAATAAATGTCTGAATTTTGTATCGTCTTTCCACATGGGCGTTGCTAAAGTCGTCGATGTCACACACCCATTTTCTCACTCCCCAACGCCCCAGGATATCGATATTGTCATGACGTCCCTTGTTCTGTAACTCTTGGAAACGTTGTCATAGCTGCACTTATCTTTACTTCTATCAATTCAATTCAATTCAATCAAAAGTTCCCTCGTTATTGAAACTTTCCTTTATTTCCCCTTTTTAATCGCTTATATATTGATCTACGAACTATCAAGTGTGTTGAGAAATCACACATCATGAGTGGATTTGGGTGGTCGGCAGGCGATATAATTTCCGGCCTTAAGGTGGTATGGGATGTATGGGAAGCTATTTCTGATGGGCCCATGAGTGCGAAGGTTGAAGCCAAACAATTTTTGGAAGAATTCCACCTCATCATTAAGTGTTTAGATGATTGGGAACAACGAAATGAAGGTTCAATGGAGGGTTCTAGCTTGGCAGATGCTCCGTCACAGCTTAAGCAAGAATTTGTCGACTTCCTATCCAAACACATGCTCTTGATACGGACGGTCAACCCTCAAACAGTAATATCCAAGAAGGGTGTACCTATATGGTTAAGAAAAGCTTCTTTCTCAAGAGAACAGATTAAAACTTTATATCAGCAGGTTTCATGGCCATTCGAGCGAGATGAAGTCTCGCAGCTGCGTACCAAGATGGAGCTATACCTCAGTCTAGCCACTTACAAGATATCTGCATTGAATCATTCAATGTCCCAAGATACAAACAATATCGTCCGGGAAATGAGGTACATCATATCACCCAAACAAGACTGCAAGAAACTAAATAATGTGTAGCATATCTCAACAGGAATTACTTTCCTCTAATTTGAAGCTGGTATCCTCTCACCTCGATTTGGTATCCCTGGTTACACTCAATCTGAAAAGAGTAACTAATCCTCTCGAATCCGGCTCACAAATAAACCAAATTGACTATCCTATGCTTCGTCAACTCGAACAAGCCTTAGCACCTCCACAACCTCTCAGAGAAATTGAATACAATCATGGCGTCCAGTATCCTTGGCAAAATCAACACGGTGGACACTCACCTAGGTCTGTCACGCGACCAATATCTTCAACAAAAAATGATATACAGGATGATCGCGACGAAGGACGTTACGTTATATCACAAAGATTGGAGAATCTTGCGATGAGGCGCGTCGAAACAATCGATTCCATCACTGCTATACATCCAAGGCCAGGGACGGCACGACCAATTGACCCACTCATCTCACGTTTACGGGATATGAGAGACCAAATTTTTAATGCAGTAGGGATACGACCTGTGCAGTTAGATCCATTGGCTCATAGTGAGCATGCACCATCACACTTGGACCCTGAAAACGCTTTACTGCATGAGCTCGAGGCATGGAATCAACTAGAGAGTCGGATTCAACGTGAAATATTGCATCCTGGGCATCTTAGGGCACAAGCTGCACGATCTAGTACCCATCCGACCACTGATGACATATCTTATTCGCAAGCATCGCCTCGAAGTAGTGGGAGTTCGTTCCTGGAACTTGCGGGATCTTCTCCCACCGCTGGCAGCCCTTTGGACACCTCACCAATGAGCCGATTGCTCGAAATTCCCAATGAACCAATTATTACTCACGGCTATTTTACGGTTCCTCACAACTCTGATGGCTCCCTTGGACATAATAGAGCTTTGTCCACAAATTCAATATCACCCGCATCATCAATACGTGTCGATCCATCAATTTCAGTGTACTTGTAGGTTTCTACTATTATCTCGAGATCTTTTCACTTATTTTGTCACAGGCAGTATCCAAAGCATGTGGTCAATGGGTTTATACAATCCATCGTTCGATCAGAAACTGCAGAAGTCATAACGATAAATACTGTCAGCCAGGACGGACGTACTGAAGTTCGTCACTCAGTCGATCCTTCTAGTGTCTCGACCTCAGAAACATCCATGACACCTTACCTCGATAATCGTCACGTTGACAAAGAAGAACCTCATAGATACCGTCTCCAAATGCAAGGCTCTCACAGACTGAAAGTGACCAAATCCGATGAGAATCAAGGACAAAAAATTCTACGTTTTAGTTGCCCACCAATTTACACATTTCATGGCAAGAAGGGTATGTCTCTTGGGCTCTCTGCACAGCTACTATCCCCATTTCTGACTTGTATCAGATTTCTTGGAGTTCCAACGACTCATTCTTCTTAAGGAAGTCAAGCATTACTTTGATGTTCAATGGATCAAATCTATGAAAGACAAAGAATACCAGTGTCGCCTCTGTACAATCCGAATTCTTCGTGACCCGACTTCACGCGTTCGCTACATCCTTTATTTTCGCAAATCTTTGGACCACAAATCTGGATTCGAGGAATGGCCTGGTATGCAAAGACTTTCTGCATCCTTGAAATATTCACTGATGAATGAATGTAGTATCAATATTCAAAGAACCAAAAGAACCTAAGACAAAATCCATAACTTTGGAGAGTCTTGATGGTACGCCACTATACGTGGCTCGCAGACTAGTGTCGAGACTGCCTAGAAATAATACTCAGGGTAGTGTTACTACAATCAGCTCCCAGGAATCGGCTAATGGAGCATATGAGAGACTTCAGTTGAGATCTGGGCATGTTTCTAGCAGGAGTAGTATTAAGGGGCTGATTGTCGAGTTTTATGATGTTAAGGGTCAGTAATTCCTCTGCTCTCTCGTTTACTTCAATATTTTTCCTTAGCAGACACTCACAGAGCTATTTCACTATACTCGAGGACCTATGGCAAGCAACACAATTGTTTTTCCCCGTCTTCTTCATCAATGACAACAACATCTATCTACTTTTCTCATTCCTACTCAAACTAAAAACTCTCTTCTCCAGATTGCCACAAATTTTGGCAAGAATTTACAACCAAAGAATCAATGTTTGATGGTATCCCCAGCGGTACATCAGAACTCTCCAGAGAAGATCCGAGATATAGCATTGCGGAACTTGCTTAATTCACCGACATGGGTCGTTATGAAGAGGATTAATTCCAGAGTGGAAGGGCAAATCCCGAGAGAGGGGGGGGTGGTTAATATGTGTTTGCAGGTATATGATAGAATATGTACGATATAATGACTAGTTTTAGCAAAGATTTTTGGCGAGGAGGTTTAGGAGAAAGTGGGGCGGCTTGTTTGGTTTTGCTGGGGCTTGGGAGTTGGGAGGTGGGTGTTTGATTTGATTTGATTTTAGTGTTACCCTAGGCCTTGGGAGAGAGAAACTGAGCTGAGTGATTTATATTCATGCACTAGTAAACATTAGGGTTCTGGGAAATGGAGATATATATCAAGGCGGAGGAGAAAATGAATAATGAAATACGATTGACATGATATCTTTATTTCTCAAAATTATGATGATTAAACAAGAAACCAATTCCAGACTCGTAGGAAATAATTTTTGATTGTAGTTTTACAACAGGATTTCCAATTTAAATCGAGATTCTTGATAAAAAGAAGGCTAGGAAAGAAATTTAAAGTATAGTGTCTACATTCAAGAAGAAGCTGGGGATGCAATATTCAATCATTTTGCTCCTCGGGAAAATACTGTTCAGTCGAAAAGACTGGCGGAAGCAACCTCAGGAGGAACGTCACGATATAGGGATGTACAGATGAGTGGTATTCGAGCAGGGACCATTTATTGTGTGTTTTTAAACCGCTTAAGAAAAGGCTTCATGCCGCGTATTATAGATCTTTGGTGATAGGTAGTTCCATTTGCAGGAGCATATAGAACGTCTTAAAAATTTCAGCAGATCAATGGGAAGAGTTTCCAAGGGATTACTACGGGGATCATTCCAAGCCATTCTCTTTACAAGGGCTAGATCTATGTACCTAAGAAGAAAAAGACTTTCATATGTATCAGAATATCCGGGCTGTTACAGCGAAGTTCAAGTTATCTAACGATGGAATCGACGCGTGGAAGGATGACCACAAGGTTGAGGAGATGATTGATGATTCTGATTGCGGAGAGGGTTTCGGTGCTGGTGAAGTTATTGATTGTAGAAAAAAAGAATTCATTCTACATGTATAGAAAGAACAGGTTAGTGTGCCTTTGATGCCCTTTAAAACATTTGGGGTGAGGGGGAGAAGGACTTATGCTAGAGATCTGGAATAGTGATATAACTACTGAAGGTTCCAGTAAGAATTTAGAAAGAACCTCAATTGCGCCACTCCTATTACAATGTTGTTGGCGCCTATTAAGAGGTCAGATTTATTCAATTTCATTTAAATACTGCAACTAATTCCAATAGAATGATACAGGATTCATTACCAGCTATTCAAACTTTTGATTAGCTTATTGATAGTTTTGAGTGTGGTATAAATGTATCAAGTAGTGTGAACATGTCTAGACAGTGCTGTGAAGATATTGAATATTATTAATAAGAAATACTAAAAGTGAATAGTACTATGAACTGTATTAAAAAAAATTGTATAAGCCTTATTTTTGATTGGTAAGTTATGAATACTAAGAGTGATATAAAGTTATTAGAAACACGTGTTATACACCTACAAGCGTATTAGCGCAGGGCTAGGGTATCACGCTAGCCGACCTACTTCAATAGGAACTAGGTATATATTACTATACAAAATTCTACTTTCAACAAAAGTACACAAGGCATTCAAGGCATTTAAAACATCAACTTGACTACATATTCTCGCTTCTAAGCGAGAATAGATTTATTTAAGAGGTAAGTTGTAACTTGTGGACCTTCTTGATGTCTACAAAAACAATTTCAATCACGTTACGAAATTTGCAAAGCAGACAGCAGTGTAGTCGATAGTATTTTCCGTAAACCATATACCGCCCTGTTTAGTAGTAATTATTGATTTTTTCGAAATACTTAACGTAGTACATATCTAATTTTATACTACTGAAAGTATTTAATATTGTTTTAATATTCAATATCACTACAAATATACTGAAATACTAAAATCTAATCAAAAAGAGTAAAAAATAAGCATTCTAAATCCAAAAAAGGTAAGGAATAGTTTAAATAAGCATTTCAAATCTAATATTAGGTATTTCTAATTTAAAAAGGGTAAAGAATGTTTAAAAAAGGTAAAAAATAAGCATTCCAAATCAGATTCTAGTATTCTCAGTATATTCTCAAAAGTACTATATTAAATGATATATATAGGAGTGATAAAATTGAATTCTTATACGTACTAACTATCGTATTTAAAGCTCAATACGCGCCACCGTTTTACGGTAGTATACTATCGACTACACTGGCAGACAGACAACCAGATTTCTAGGCTACTACTATTCTGCAAAGCGACAGCCACTATTGCGATCAATCAAATAGATTCATCGTAAAAACTCATCATGGAAATGATTTTGAGAGAGATCTGTGTCTTCTTTGAAAGTGTTGTTATTTTTGAAATATTATATCTCATCTACAACATCCCCATCCCTTCACAATTCAAACTTCTCAAACTTCTCAAGTTCTTTGTCCTTCTTGCTCTGATCAACCATTTCATGAATTTCAACATAAATTTCAAAATGATAGCAAAGGCGATCTTCGATTCCATCCAAGGTTTAGACGACAAGACTTATGAATCACTTCTTTATCTTATTAAGGAATATATCGTCACCATCGTCATGATGATAGCTATTAGTCTCCCCGTCGCTTACATAGTCACTCTCATCATCAATGCTGACGACGCCAATCTTGCGTTCATCGAAGAACTTAAGGGTCCGGAACTTTCTGTTACGGATGCAATAATGTTGATTACCTTAGTAATAACCCTCCTGATCGCGGTGGTCGGTCGCCTTTTTAAAACCTATCCTCTCGATGGCGAAGCTATTCTTCAATCCGATCTCGATATCTACGAGTCAGCCGTCCTTCAATTTATCATCGACTTCGATATTTTGAAATTATACGAAATATTAATTTTCATAATTCCGGCTTTTCCTTCGGCGATGATTTACTAGTAAATAATTCCGTTCCATTTGATATCTTTTATCTGAACTTTACACTAATTTATTTTATAGTCATATACTTAAACTTTTCATCAATCGATTGTTAGTTTAATACGAATACTGATAACACCGTTGTGCCACTTCCATTGTCTGACTCCAAGCCATTTGGAACGCATTTTGAACGGGTAAGATTTTATCTCCTTATAATCAAATCCAAATACATTCCAGAGACTAATAAATGCGGTAGCACATTCGCTGCTTCCTTACTCGAATCTTCAACAAATTCGAATACGTGTTTACGAACATTATGATGATATGATATAGCTCGGAGATTTTCTTGCTTTACTGGTGGGGGGGAGGGGGGAGAATTCGATGCTATTAGTGGATATGTTGGGGCTAAAGGAAGGAAGAGAGTGTATTGGTGCTAGTGGATCTTTCAATGGTGATAGGAAGGAAGGACGGAGGGAGGGAGGAGTTTAGGAAAGGAAAAAAGGTGTTTCTGCATAGGCTTACGAAGTACTCGAGGCTCAGGAGTATTTGGTGTTTCATATGCTGGGTGTCAAATTCAATGCGTTGATCGATTCTTACATCCTTTTTATCTTCAATTATCTTATAGCCTCCCTCCCTCTTCATCATTTGCATTCCCAATAACTTCTATTGGTGGTGGTGGTATAAATGGCGGTGGAAGCGGGGAGGAATCAGGTAGTAGTGGAAGTGAAAGGGAGTCTAAGGGTGGGAGGGAAAGGGAACCTGGTGGTAGCGGCACATGCGGTAGAGGTGGATGCGGACCCAACCGTGACTCTGTAAAATTTTTGAATTATTCTGATGGGTATTCCAACAAAGTAATTGCCGACCTTGGAAATTCATTTGAGTAGAGGTTAAAAAATACCTTTAACTAGCCCAAAACTTCATGGATTGACCTATTATGCACCTAGATATTACATGAGAGGTATTGCTCCTTAAAGAAATACCATGCTCTTGATATCGTTTTTAAGTTATGCCATTTCTACAAGTCCCTTGCTCCACTCAAAGCATTCTGAGGGGTAATCATGCAACCGATAACACCAGGAGTCTCGAGTAGAAAACCTGTTAAGTCAAGGTTGCTAATGGAATCATAACTTAGGTATCAATATGAAATGCGCTTCATCAGGGATGAAGGGGGGTCGTTATATATATGAATAGGATAGGTGTTAAAGAAGACTACATCGAGCAGTGGGACGAGTACTGGTAGGAAGAGATTGAGTATTTCCAAGCATTTTTGAAAAGGATTTTGCATGTGCACTTATTAATATGTTCTATTCACAAGTAAGTGAAAGTGACAACGTAATATCTCTGTAAAGTGAATGGACAAGAAAAAAAATATGAAATTATGTATAGCAAGTTCCCGGGGCGTCACCGATAAATAAAGTTTCTACACGTGAGTAATCCAATCGTGTTGAGATAAATGATGAGAGTGAGCAGCAAGCCGGGCAGGAGGGTAAAGGAGCCAAAAGTGAAAGATTATCATGGAGCTACCACAAATCTCGAAACCAGGAGATGGCTCTAACAAAAGTTCCAGACCTTTGCTGCCGAAGGACCGTAGATTGTGAGACTCATCCGCCAGATTTCAATTGTATTTACATGTAGCCTATAACCGATAACCGACGGCGAAAATTAATCTTGTTGCAGACTAGGGGGAAGCTGTGGCTCGTGAAGAATATGTTGTTGTAGTCTCGGGCGTCAAAGTTGCAATGGTCACCGTGATTAAGTGGCAAATGACTTTTAAACGTCAAGTTAATAACTGAATTGAGAGACAGAAGTAGCATAATCTATGGTCCTAAGAAGCGCGTATCTACACTCTTCCCACAATCAATTCTAATATCCTTCAGTTTGGGGAATGTTAAATGACTGGTTACATTTTTTGAATGAATCGCGGCAAAAGCTCCGACATATGTATTTAAAATCATGAAAACGACAAAAAGATCTTATCGATCGGTATATATTTATAGGGAACACATCCAAACATTCCCAGATTCTCCAGTCGCGGAAGTAGTTGAAGTAATATAGCCATGATAGCACCGAAATTTCTGCCTTCATGGAATCGGTTATTTGAATAAGTCTGAGTTAGTGGCAATATGGATTAGTTCGCAATATGCACGCCGACTGCGGTATTTTTTTTTCGAAGCAAGAGGCGGTGGTCCTCTAATAGTACCGTAATTTTGATATCCGGTATATGTATTGCAAGTGATCGGACGTCCAGGCAAAGCTTCAATTTCTCAAGCTGAGTTCGCAAAAACAATGGCATTGAGTCTTCATGGATTGCGTTTACATGGGAGTAGATGATAGGCTGCATTATTGTGGAAAATTTTTGGAGCATATTGAATGTTTAGTTTGCGTGTTTTGGGTCGACATGTTTGATAATAACAAGAAAGATTCCTCTGGAAGTTTTCAAAGCTCGAAGACCATGATAGAGATTGATCGATAACTGCAAAAACAGATAGAACAGGTCTGATGTTTATCTGTCAGAATAATGATCACAAGTACCAACAACTATACGGTATGATTATGATGAAGGTGTCTGGTCTTTCATGTTCTAGGAAATTAAAAAAGGTATAGTCATCAATAATGTACGAGAAAAAATATCGAAGCAATATTACCACGCAACTCTCAAGCACCTATTGTATAAAAACGTAACCAAAATCTTCAGAGGAAGACGTTGAAGAAGAATTTCACGCCAGGTTTCTACATTGAATATTCGCAAACCCTTCAACCTCGATTAAAAAATCAGACAAATTGCAAGATGATGATAAAGGAACAAGGATTGATGCATCAGAACATAAAGGAAATTTTATCAAAAAAGACGCGTTAAGGCTTCATAGAAAATCGATTTATAATGGCATGCCTTTGCTAAGCATAGGTGGCGATTTCGGTAGTGTCAAGTATACTACTACACTTCTCATGCGAGTCAAATGAGTCCCATGATTCTTACTCGGGCAGCGAATAAAGCAGCTAGACTCAGTACAACGAAACACGATGATTCGGAGGGAGAGAATAATCGATGTTGTGCGCTGATGAAGTAGTGTAAGAAGAGAATTTCTACGGCCCGCAGACTTCTCTAGTCATACTTTTTATTGAAAAAGAAAAGATACGCAGAAAAGGCGAAATAACAATCACTTGATTGATGCCAACAAAAACATTGAAAGTTATGATTTCAATCCATGTCGTTGAGTTGACTTTCAGACCATCCCTCAATATTGCGCCTCATACAAGACTTGACTCATTTTCGGCATGGTGAAGCCACATACATTCCCTCTGATCACTTGAAGTTCAGATGGCAGGCTGTTTCAAAAGAATATTCCGATATTGTTGGAATGTACTTTTGAGACTCTAAGTTTCAAGGGAAAGTCTTATATCAACGACTTCGATCCGAGGGAGACAATATTGATGATTGATTCTCTTTGTGAAGTTGCAACAATAATACTTTGTAATAATAATAATAATAATAATAATGCACCCATCACCGAAAAGACGTTTTTTATCCTCCGTTTGTGCCTATCCTTGTATGTATAACCATGTAATTCGGAAGTTATGTTTCTTTGGGGGGAGGAGTTGGGAGTTGGGAGTTGGGGGGGATTGCGATCTACATTGAAGAGGAAACACGTCAGTAGGTAACTATTGATAGAAGTTTGTAATTCTTGCAAGCAAACATACATAACCTTCGTTGTTCTTCTTCATTATCGTGAATATGGATGGTGATAACCTCCTTTAGAGGTTTGAACCATATACCGGTAATGAATGGTATTCCACTTTTTTGTTTGTTGTTTGAACCTTTCAAGAGGTAATAAGTAAGTAATAATGAGAGGGAACACCAAATTTAACACGACGAGACACTCCTTTTCCTTTCCCAAATTGCTGACTAACTTATTAGTCAACCCATTCAATTCAACCAATTCATCCAACCAATCAATCAATCCCAAATCCCCCCCTTTTGCTTGTATAGAACAAGCAACAAGCTCGCAAAATCATCTGAGCCAGTACAACCAACCTTAAACCTTTTTCTTCTTCTCGCCCTTTCACATCAAATCATATCACATCACACATCACCCATTCAACAACACAACAACACAACTTTCACTACAATCGTTTAGAATCTTTCAACTTTCTTCTATTTTCTTCAACAATTAACAATTACAGTTTTATTCTATTCCTTTACTTGACTTTAAAAGATACTTGGATCCATCCCATCCATCCATCAGTCCATTCATCCATCCATCCATCCATCCATCCATTCTATTCAAAATCTTTGATCCGCAATTAAAGACAACGTCGAACCAATACCACCACCATACTACTCTGTTGAGGAGAGGATTAAAGAAGTAATATCTGGTACGTATGTGCGATTATTCCTATTCCTATTCCCATTCCTATTCATGTTCATGTTCATGTTCATGTTCATGTTCCTATTCAAATTCCTATTCCTCCATGAATTGGACATCACCCCCATCGAATCAATCCTCCTCGATCTTTGAGAATACCTTCAAAGTGTCATTTTTTTTAATAAAAAAAATCAAAAAAAAAAAAAATCATATTCACTGTATTTGAACTGCCGCCATCATCTCTTAGCTTCATAAAGACTAATTTCCCTCATCTTTGGTGTCAGTAGAGTTTAGAACCTCCAACCTTCTTTCTTCACAAGAAAACAACCACCTTCGATCCTTCTACATCAATCATAACAATGGGTAAGCAATCTATTTCATTTAGGAGGAAGTCAATACTTGAGAGGAAATGGATTCCATCAGAATATCAATCACCTCATCATCATCATCGCCATCAATTGATCCGTCGAACCTCAATTCGAATCCATTTGGTGCCATCAATCTTCCCGACAATTATTCGGGACACATAATTGTTCCAACTACAAAGCTTCACATCTCGAGTCTGCTGGACTCGCACATTTCGAAATTCATCTCGATAACTTGGGAAACAACCAACCATCTGCCGGCCACAAGATGTTTCATTATAACACTGATCTGGCATCCATGAAGCCAGATACAAATGGTCGCTGGAATCTCGTCATCACCAAGAAAGCTCCTGCTCCACCGCCTGAAGTACAGCCTGGACATAAGGAATGGTCGGTAATACCATCTGAGAGCATGTCCAAAGGCACCTCAATGCCTAAGCAATCATCAGAGGGTACTGAACAGCGTCCATATCCCGGAAGCTTGCATCGCCATCAGCGAGGAGGAGAACGTCCACGCGCCCAATTTCGAAGCATGCTGGATGTCGAAGAAGCTCCTAGTCTGGACCAAATTTCTGTGGACCATCATGAGTCTATGGAGTCATGGGTCGTGGATAAATTACAGCAGGCGTCTAAGAATTATAGCACTACCTCAAACGATTGGGCTGACATTTTACCTCTCTATACAGCTGCTAACGGAGCCCCAATGGCCCCTACCCGAACATCTCCAACTCCTAATGGAGCACCATCATCCCCACTAGAGATTCCTACCACCATCAGTCACTCGGATCCAAAGATTGCAGCTCAACAAGCAAGCGATATGAAGAACATTGTTCGAAGAAAGTTGACTGGATATGTTGGATTTGCAAACCTACCAAATCAATGGCACCGAAAGAGTGTCAGAAAGGGATTCAACTTCAATGTAATGGTTGTTGGTATGTCTAGCATGTAAATATGTATCTTGCTCTATGCTAACTTTTCCATAGGTGAATCTGGACTCGGAAAGTCGACTTTGGTCAACACTCTTTTCAACACTTCCCTATACCCTCCAAGAGAACGCACAGGACCTTCCCTCGACATCATCCCAAAAACCGTTTCCATCCAATCCATCAGCGCGGATATCGAGGAGAATGGTGTTCGTTTACGTTTGACTGTCGTTGATACCCCAGGTTTTGGTGATTTCGTCAACAATGATGAGTCTTGGAGACCAATCGTTGATAATGTTGAACAACGCTTCGATGCCTATTTGGATGCTGAGAACAAGGTCAACCGAATGAACATCGTAGATAACCGTGTTCATGCTTGCGTCTACTTCATTCAACCAACTGGCCATGCATTGAAGCCTTTGGACATCGAGGTTATGCGTAGACTTCATACCAAGGTCAACTTGATCCCTGTTATTGCCAAGGCCGATACGTTGACCGACGAAGAAATAGTTGCCTTCAAGCTTCGAGTAAGGTCCTCGCTTCAAATGATAAAACTCAGCTAACTAGGTACCAGATTCTTGCTGACATCAAGCACCACGATATCCAAATCTTCGAGGGTCCGCATTACGAAAAGGATGACGAGGAGACAATTGCTGAGAATAAGGAGATTATGGACAAAGTACCTTTCGCAGTTGTTGGTGCCAATTCCGAGATCACAAACAGTGAAGGACGCAAAGTTAGGGGACGTAAATATCCATGGGGTACCATTGAAGTTGACAACGAGGAGCACTGCGACTTCGTCAAGCTCAGACAAATGCTCATCCGAACACACATGGAGGAGCTCAAGGAACATACCAACAACGCTTTGTACGAAAACTACAGATCGGAGAAGCTTACTGCTATGGGTGTTGCTCAAGATCCAAACGTTTTCAAGGAGGTCAACCCAGCTGTCAAGCAAGAAGAAGAGCGTCAATTGCACGAGCAGAAGCTTGCCAAGATGGAGGCCGAGATGAAGATGGTTTTCCAACAAAAGGTTGCAGAAAAGGAGAGCAAGTTGAAGCAGAGCGAAGAAGAGTTGTACGCACGACATCGCGAGATGAAGGAACAACTCGAGCGTCAACGCCAAGAACTCGAGGAGAAGAAATCGAGAGTCGAGAGTGGAAGACCCATAGAAAAGGAAGGCAAGAGGAAGGGTTTCTCACTCCGTTAAGGGGTGAAATTCTCTTTAAAATCAGGACCTGCCTTTTTCATGATGGTACCGACACCACAAAACCGATACTTTACTTTTCAATTCATGTCTCTTTAATCATTGATCCTTAATATTTGGCAGTGGACGAAGCGAGCGATGGGGCGGAGGGCGATATTCGGGCTCGACACGCTTCTGCGAGGCAGGTCGTGAGTGCCATAATGGAGGTCTTGCATTCAAGAATGAGTGTTATCTCGAGGAGTTTTATTTGCACATGGAGAAATGAGGGAAAGATTTAAAGAAGAGAGCACAAACAAGACGAGAAGACCACCACCACGCTTTACAAAAATAGGTTTTTTCCCCTCAAGACTCAAATTTTAACCCAAAACATTTCTTGCTTCAATGGCCTGGCCTTTTACCTTTTCTCGCCACTTTCTTCGGATCAATAATCTGTATTTATTATGATAGCTCGAGAGACTTTTTTTTTCAGTTTTTTTCCTTTGATTTTCTTGATCTTTTGCGCGTGGTTTTCCTTTTTCTATCTGGGTGAGGGATGATCTGACCTCATTCAAGTACGTACCTACTACCTAACTTTTGCTTTGTAATGGAATGGAATGGAATGATAAATTAAAATGAGTTGAGTTGAGTTTTATGTATTGGGATGTGACGTGATGAGATGTGCGATGTGTGATGTATGATGTGTGAGCCAATATGTGGGTGGAGAGGGGGGGAGTGGTAAAAGGGTCGGGTTTGCTCATAAGAGGTTTGCTGAAGTTGGGCTGGTGAATACTAGGCAGATGCTTTCTGCCTCGGTGCTTGAAGATGTATGTATATATGTGTGTGTGTGTGTGTGTGTGTGTGTGTGTGTGTGTGTGTGTGTGTGTGTCCTTTGGAGAAGTTTCTTCGAGGTGGTTGAGTCAAATAGAGAGAGAGAGAGGATTTATGGTTTATCCCTCTCATTCTCTTTGTTTTTTTTCTTCTTGGTGGATACTGCTTTATTTTTAGTTTTGGTTTTCTTTTCTTTTCTTTTTTTTTTGTTTTTTGGTTTGTTTCTTTTCTTTTTATTTCTCATGGTTGAGAGAAATGAAGAGCTCCTATCCTGCTCCGGTTAGTGAGCGCTAGCGACTTTTCCTTTGATATTGGATGGAGAAGGAGAGGGGAGGGGAGGGGATCGAGAGCATTGGATTTATCTTTTATCTTCCCATGCTCATGATGCGAAAAAATGATTGGGATGATGAGTACAGTGGCTAAGCCCATCACTACTCCCCGACTCCCCGCTCGCTATTGGCGAGGGGGAACCTCAATTTTGAGTCATTCCGTGAGGGGGATGGTCTACCGTGCTGAAAGATCCGTGCCAAACTTCTGATGGAGAGATGGTTTATCTATCCGCTTGGCATTTTCAAGGGAAATATTTTTTTCTTCATTTTTTATAGTCCAATTTACTTGCTACTTTGATGTTTCGCATGCATACTTTGAGTAACTTTTCAGTACCATTCTTCGACAGTTTAATCATCATAGATGAATCCAAGTTATTCAATGTACAGAGTTGTACGCGAGGGCATAGGTTTCGAATAATCGATATTCTTTTGAGTCTGATCTTCCTTGCGGGAACATCTTCGCTTGGTGTGTTGGTTTCATTATGAGGTTTTTGGACTTTTTGTTTGGGGATGGGGAGGAAGATTGGTTGCTATTGCTTACATTTTTATTATATTCGAGAGTGCTATGAAAATACAACTTCATAGTTGATGAGATGTTTTTTGATCGGTTTTGTGGCTTTTATTGTTCGAGAAGTGATAAGGGTCTGGAATGCGAATTTGCATTGAGCAAGGGAGAAGTTTTGGTGGGTCTATTGGATCTTGTTGGATCTGTTGGATCTGTTGGATCTGTTGGATCTGTTGGATCTGTTGGATCTGTTGGATCTGTTGGATCTATTTGAGAGAGGCGAGATTGGAAAGTTGGATAGTATGCTTTCTGATGCGAGGTTGGAGATGATTTGTGTTTATCATATGCATGGTGAGGAGGGGATGTGTTTGAATGGAAAGTCGGGTTCTGTTATTGGATGTTGGGGAGGTATAAAGATGATGGGATTTGGTGGAGGGAATATGAGGGGATAGATATAAAGATGGGTTATCTTAATGGAGATGCATTGATGAGGTATGATATTTTGTTTATGGGATATGATGATGTGGTTATGGGGTGAGATGTGGTATTGTGATATCATAATGGGAAAGCGAAGAAAATCTCTCAAGGGGCATGTGGCTATGAAGTGCCCAGGTTATATCACCTGGCCAATATCTTCTCACCAGGACGATCCCCAGGAAGGATACTCAGTATGAATGGTATCACTATATTATGGCCACGTGAGTGCTGAGTATGGGGATCGTTGGGGAGTAACTAATGTCTTGGGTACATGAATTTAATTAATATGGCGATGGTATTTGAGCTGGAATGGGAAGGCGCGAGTCTTAGAGTGAGTGAGTAGTGTGGTAGGGGGTGAGATGTGAAAGGCATCGGAAAATAAGTTCTGGTGAAAACTTGAATCTTGCGTCGTGGCGTTGAAATGCACGTTTAATTCAATCAAAAAAATAAGAGACAGCAATATAAGTTATGAGGGTTTGTGAGTTGCCCTTTTACCGCAGCATTGCATTACCACAACGATTCTAATTGAATAAATTAGATGTTGGAGAGAGATGAGTGTAATTTCATGGAATGATTGGTATGAAGTTACTACAAGAGGTTGAGCTATTTTGTGGTACAACTATTGCTACATTCCTGAACTCATCAAGTGTTTGCTGATACCTGATACTCATGCTCGCAAATCTGTTCCTGTCATTCGCCCTGAAATTTCCCAACTCCATATGTCCCTTCCTCTATATCTTTTCTTTTGGAATGCTCTTCTTTACATATTTTATCCGCCCATCTTCATTGTTATATTTTCCTGCTTTATTTGAACTTGCTTGCACCTCGCCAGTTCCAGCTCGCTTCTCTTCAGCGATCAAAGTCAAGGAACTCATTTCACTGAGTAAACTGCTAGACTTCTTGTAAGGACAGAACTTTTTCGATCCATGCTGGTGATAAGTGCACTCTGGTGCCTCTCGCGGATCCGAAATATTTCCATGTGAGATTCTGATGCTACTACCTTTCAACATAATCGGGGGTTCACTCTTTTCACCCCCTTATCTACGATAAGGGGGCCTCAGCAATTCGTCACTTTTTCAGCAATTCGTCACTTTTGATTATAACTTTTTAAATATAAAAGATATTTGAAATCTAAAAACATATTTGAAATCAACTCAATTAATTTAATATTATATATATTTTAGTATATTTTCATTATTTAAATTTGAAAAGTTATAAAATTTTGACAAAGCTCACCGGGATTTTTTTGCACCAAAATTAAAAAGTAACGAATTGCTGAAAAAGTGACGAATTGTTAAGGCCCCCTTATTGGTACAATAAAGGGTGAAGAGGATCATAACCCCCGATTATCATGCAAGTCTATAAGAAGTTCTTGATTGCTGAAAGAGAGCTCGCAGTTTAATGCAGCTGCTTTATCCTTCCAGTCTCCTACCGTGTCGATTTCCTGTACAATAAAAGCAAGAAAGTCCATGAAAAAGGCTCGGGTTTTTGAGTTTTGGGATGTGCGCTCGTGACACTGGCGGATATGGATGATGCTCAATGGTGCGTCGTCTTCCTTGCAGGCATTGATGAGCAATTCGAGCACTTCATCTTGGAACTGATCGAGAGAGAACCTTTCGCCGAAGAAAAGAAGCTTCAACATGGTACTAATAGTACGGAATCTGTCCTCCGGTGTACAAATTTGCATGTCGAATATATCGATACGTTGCAATGATCGACAGGCGTGATACATAGTCCATTGGAGGAACATGCCGAAGATTTCCGGGTCGACATCACGCAGGGTTGCTGCTGGCACTGCACTGATATCTTTCAAGCAGCCATTGCCCAATACTTTCTCAAATAATCCTCTTAATACCTGAACTGTTTTGGTCGGAACCATCCAGATCACACTATATCCCTCCATCATGATTGAGTAATAGCCTGGCGCAGGCAGCGTACCATCGAAGCTATCATAAACGTTAGTTCTCCAGAATTATATTTCAAGTAGAAACTCCACGTACTTGTACCATTTAAAGTTGAGAATCATGTGAGCAGCTGCTGAAGACTCCTCTTGAGAGGCTTTCAAAGCATCCAGCTTGTTCGCAAGAGATTGTGCTGTGTGGGGGGTCATCGCGCCAGACCAATTGCTGTTGCTAGAACTTCGTCCAGTCTTAGGGAACTTGCGTGCAGTCTGTCTATTGGCATAAGACTGGGCGGTGCTCGGGGTAGCCATGCCAGTAGTGGTACCAGGGCCGGTGCTAAACGGAGTGTCCATTTTGATGATCACGATGTGGATATTAATGTAGAGTCCAATGTGTTGAATGTTATCAAATTGAAAGTTAAGGTGGAAATGTTGAGGGATTTTTTGGTTCGTTACAAATGAGAAGTTTATGATGGAAAGCGTTGCAGAAAGATGGAGGAAGGTGGACGAATCTTGAAGTATATAAACTAAATTCAGATGCAAAGTTAGGCGTAGCCGACACTAGCGCTTGAAATGGTACATCATTCACTTCCGCAATTATATCATTTCGAAGAGTCATGATACAGCAACGAACCCTAGAACTTTCAATACGGCGGATTATTTCTATATATGTTGGACGATATCAGTCACCCCACAAAGGACTGATAGTCTCTCCGGGGTAACTATTCACCACTGAACTGTGTCTATATGCGTCATATTGGAGGCAATGAATTGGGGATACACTCAAAATATACAAAGCCGGTTCATTTGAGGCCCCAATGTTGTATAAATACCGAGGGAGAAATTGATAATTCATCTAGATATTGCTTACAGCTATCAGAATATCAGCCAAACGATCTTACCCATGAACCTCTCTCAAGATTTGGCTCAGAGTACTAGATAGATCTTTAAAATGAGAAAATATCAAACTTATAATGGATGATTTGATTTCTCGACTGCGAGAGGCTCCGTTTGAGAGTTGGAATTTAGAATGTTTGTAGGTACAGAGTGTGAAGGCTAATATTTCGAGCTCCAGGGGGGAAATGTTAACTCCTTCGATACTCAGGCCGATACATGCCATGCAGAACAATACCATTTGAGCCATCGTAACAGATCTCTCAAGCCCATCCGCTTTGTTCCCGGCTCAGATTTCATTGATGTCGATCGGGGGAAGCGATGGGTAGCTGTGCTTGATCAAGTATGCCAGTTGATAGCTATCCATAATCCATTGCGAACGGATCTGAGTCCTTTGGGACTACCACTAGCCACGAAGAATCCGTGTCTGATTTTCCATCCATCATAGCCGAGATCTCGAGATGAACGGGCTGATTGCCTTGCAGGAATCTATTGTTCGGCCGCAAGAGCGACGAGAACCTCTGGAAAGAAGACTGCAAACATCTGCCACCGAAACTCGTATAACATCATGCGCCAGCCACGAATTTTGTCTTCTTCGGGTAAGTTCAAGCATAGTGCAGTCTATATACAAAGCCCCAGATGGTGCTCAAGTGACATCAAATGATATTTATCGCCCCTCTAGTATTCGGGCTCGACACCCAACTGCAAAGGACGTCCTCGGATGGACAAATATCTGTGGAGTTAAGCAGCTTTTGTGAAATAATTGCGCTTTCGCAACATATTAGCGTCCAACAGCTAGACGAATGTTAATTTAAAGATCAAAACGGGTCGAGAGAAGGGCAAAACTTGTAATCAACGCACTTAAATCAGCAAGGCTTCAGACTCCTCCATCTTAATGGTTTCGGGAGCTGAAGCTGAAGCTTGGATGGTTTCGTTCTCTTCGATTTACAACAGAATTGATCAATTTAGTAATAGATGATCGCGATGAGCAAAAGGCTCGCAGAGAAAAAGTGATAGCAGGATATCCTGAGACCTATAATGATGAGAAAGATTGTTAAAAATGGTATGACACCTCATAAATGGTACAAGGTTTCTGAAAAAATGCACAAGGGCGCATCTAGGCCCACTTACATGCTCCATGCTCAGAACTTCGAAAAACCTGGTTGACAGCCATCAGGAAGTTCCCATGCTCGACTTCGTTTGTAGACAAGAATATTACATACCCCTTTTTCGTAGGTGTGGATCTTCTCCAGATTATTTATGGGTTTGTACCCTAGCATTATGCACGGACTCTTACAAGCAAGGTCTCCGTAACGACCTTAGACGTTTCCTATTGGCCCTTTCTTCGGTACCAGCAGAATGGAAATTACATCCCCCCAGCACCAAACATGTACCTTGAATTGAGAATAGCGATGAAATTAAACCAATTTATAAACTTGAGTTGCAAAAGTCGCAACTACGGAGGAAGATTGTATTATTTTGGTATATTAATCGTGGAAAATACATTCGCTCTTGTATTTTGTGTTTGAGCCTCGCTTGCTGAAAAGGGGAGGTTATTACCAAAGCAGTAAGGTGCTGCCTATGCTGACTACAAACAATTCCAACAAACTTCATTCACAATAATAGATAAGCCAATCAGCCACAGGATGTACAGAAGTTCTGTAGCCTCTGCAATTTAAGCATTAATGATTTAATTAAGAATGATCTTTCGATGATACTACGGCCAACTCCTTCTGGAGCGTTCAACTATTTCACAGCCCAAAGGACCAAAACAGGTCGAGAGGATAACAATTGTTGCCAAGTAGTTTTATATATACTGGACCAGAGCTTTTACCGCATGACCATGGTTTTGATGTGACAACGGAAGAGATAAACGACAGTACTCGGCCATTAGTACTGGCGCAGTACTCAGCACATACATTTATTTGCAAGACTGACTGACTACTAGATTATACACTATATCTGGCGCAGCTCAGCCTGAGATTCCGAGTGAGCCTCAATTACCCATGGACAGGTAGGTATCAGGGTCGTTGCTGCATATTCATACCTGTAACCTATTTGTTGATTCATTTGAGCGATTTCAATAATGCGCTGGTCAAAAATGGAGCTACTAAGCCATGGGTAAAGGGTTGCAAGCAGAGGATCGGGTTGCTATAGACAATTGGCCCTCAGCGCCAACATGGCGGATTGCCTGCGGTCACGAATGTTATAAGAGGACTCATCTCTTCGACGAAGGCTATTTCTCTTCAATGCACTAAAAAAACCAGAGATGATCATAGCAAGGAGGAAGTCCAACTCATCATTTATTCGAGTTCTATGTCTCCGACATCTTTTCTTCCTGAGGGGTTTTCGATTAAAAATGAGCAATGAGTATCTATGAAGTAAATAGTTCATGAAATCACATTTTGTCTCAGTCAAAGATTTTGACGATGACAGCGATAATGATTCAAAGATGATCATCAAATGCATTTTATACTGTCATTAGTTTCTAATATTACTCCCCAGTTAAAAATCTCTCGAGGATGATCAGAGTGAAATGGAATAGCATAGCCTGAGAGTCTAACGGGATGTAAGATTAATCCGAAGCCCAATGAATACCGGGCTCATAATTACAGTGCATCGATTGATTTCGAGTATAATAGAACCTCGAATGCGTAGATACTACACTCTATATCTTTTTTATTAGCCTGCACCATTGCTCAGGAAAGCAACCCCCCAAAAGATGGACAAATTGAAGTATACGTGACACTTTCGACATGGGGAAAATTGAGCATGATATCCAAGTTTAATCAACATTAGAGTCTCTTTGATGAATATTTAATCTCATTAACTAATGGAGTCAAAGATTTCGACAGTGATAACAGTGGATTTCTTTTCTAAGTATAGTAGAAACAAGTGCGCGCAGGATTGAAACGGACAGTATAGGGCTTTATGGATATGATTTATTTAAATGCGATTTAGAAATGAACTAAAAGCAAGGTCTATCATTTCCAATCCGACATGCCAAGGTCTAATTCGCAGTCTAAACCTACGTTTCTCAATTGAGAATATCGCCACCCTCAGGCCCATTTTGAGCTCTATCAATTCTCTCCTGTGTTGTCTTGAACAATCTAGGAAGAGGCATGGGAACTCGAACTTCTTCAAAAGATTTTCCACTTCGTATCATCTCCGCCAAACCCTTTGCTGCAAGCCAAATAACCGGCATTCCGTGGCCATTGAAACCTGCGATAATAAATTGGCCGGATTTCTCGGGGACGAGGCCGATGTGGGGATTAGAGTCGAAAGAGTATCCCATGACTATGTAAAAAGTTAGCTTTCTGTGGGTTTCGGGTCACGTGTGGGATGAACTACCTCCAGTCCAGATGCTGTCGGTCTTAGCACATGAGTTGTCCCATCCGCGGAAGGTACGCTGCATGAAGTTCTCGTAATATCTCTCCTCCATGGTTGGTTGAATCAACTTTCCATCATCTACGTTATTATACCACTGTTCTTTGTAAGGACGAAATGTTGCCGATGCTCCACCCACAATGATACTTCCATCAGGTCTTGGTATCAAGTAATCCAGAATTCCATCTTCAGTGCGGATTATATATGAGTGGTCCACAAGAGGTGCTGTTGCGCCTTTGGGGACGGTGATGTGGCAGCATATACCTTTACAGGGAACAATGTTCTTGGCGTATTCGGGCAGAAGGCCAGAGACATACGCATTATTTGCGTGGACGACCTTGCGGGCACGGACCATTCCTCGTGGGGTTTCGACCAAGAAATCTCCATGAGCCGATTGGCTGATTGAGGTAACAGGAGTGTTGGTTTGAAGGTTAACTGAGCCGGTAGCTAAGGAGGAAGCAAGGAGAGAGGTGATAAGCTTGTATGGGGATAAGGTAGCAGCGGTGTAAGTTGAGCATGCCTTTGCACCTTTGATACCAGAGAGCTAAACTCGGTTAGGAGACTGTGAGCCAGAAACATTGAGAATTGACCAGGATGAAGACTTACAGTTTCAGCATTCTTACCCATGGTGAAGTGAACATCGTCCATGTATGGTAGTTTAGGATTGAGGCGCAAACTGTCGTAGGTAGCCTTTGCTCGATCAGCAGCTGCTTGATTATTCCACACATCACAAGTTCTGGTCAATGTGAAATCACAATCGATCTTCTCGTGTAAGATAAGCTTCTTCAATGCTTGAACATGTGCAATCTCAAATTCTGCAATCTCAGCACCAGCTCTAACCCCTGCACGGTTGATATAAGTTGAAATATGTCCATAAAGATCCGGGCGGAGGTGCCCGCCTATACCTGGTCAGTATATGTTCCAAAAGAATGGGATAACTACTTGTACCATTTCTTCCAGTGGCACCAGAACAGACAGATCGAGCCTCAAGTATCATGACTGATAACTTGGGGCAACTGATTGAAGTCTCATCCTTGACAAGATGATATGCCGTAGCTACTCCAGCATATCCCGCACCAACGATAACGACATCGATGACTTCATTGTCTGGTAAAACTTCAGTGCTTCTGTGATCATGAAGGGAGTGCTTTTCAGAATGCCAGAAAGGCTCCGTGAAATTTTCGGCAGGGCTTGGAGGAGTGGGAAAATTGCTAGAGGTTCGTGGATCCGACATAACGAACTTGGTATTGGATCGGCTGTGATATGTTTTCAAATGTGACAATTTGTTAATGAGGTAATTTTTGAGAAGTTTCAACGAAGTGCATATAAAATTATACGTTGCAGAATATAAAAGTATCATGAACTGAGTGATCTTGTATGGGATAATGAAGGACACCGAAATACTCAAGGTGGAGTAGCCCAATATGAAGAAGAGAAGTAAACAAGAGTAGCCAGAAAGATTGAATGAAGAAAGAAAATAGAGTGCCAAATATAATTCTGTGAAAGCTCTCCGGGTACTCAATCGCACGATCTTTAAAGAGATTTCGGGGAAATTGCAACAGCAGTGAATTGCTTTATGAACTGCTCGTACTTAGGTAATTAGAGTCAGAAATCTGTTGGGAGACTTGTTCTTATCAACAAACGGCAGGTTGGCAGGTTTGCTACTCGTCTATTGTTTAATAAATCCATCCCATCTTGGCACACGAAATGAGAGATGGTATTAAGAAGGCTCAGAATAAAGACACTAGCCCTCATGGCAATTCTGGCAAAGTCAAACAATAAATACAAAAGCGCATTGTGTAAAGTGTTATGATTCAAACGGCAAACATAGTTCATATATACTCATGAACGACAACGAGTATATGAATAATCAACTAACCATTTTTAGTACTAGCTCCAATTAGGAAGGGTCCAAGCTTCCAAACATCAACTATCTTCTCGAGCTCTTCTTCCCCTAATTCTGGTTATCGTTTACAACCCTCGGCTCCAAAAAGTCTAAGACCTAATGATAGATAGCCTTGTGAATTGTATTGTAGGCTACCTACATGTGAGGATGGTGATCTCAAGACAAACAGCGTTGATGTACAACGTGTACCAGATGTGTCTAAAAGAGAGTCACCAAAATGAGTTCGCGATACACAACATGAATTGAGCCAGTGAGTATGGAAACAAGGTCCGATGATTTCAGACATATCAACTCCACGTCGCTCTATTCCAACGAGGAGAGTTGGGGAATTGGATATGCAGAAACGGTATGAAGTAGATACTTTTTCTTATCGAAACAAAATCTTTCACTCTGCAATTTCTATTCTTGAAAGAAAAGTTATGCCATCTTTACACATCACCGAATCCTTCATTTTGCCTACAGAAGGTGTCAAGCTCAAGGTTTATTTTGCGTCGTTTCTCAATCCCATATCCAAGCAAACCCACGTTTGTCACTATGTCCTCCCAAAATATCCCGTCAAATCGGCGAACCAAATTCCAATACTGCCAGCGATGAGCCATTGATTTGTCCATTTCGTGGGACATTGACCCAAACTCAAGATGACGAAGCCAAGGAGTTTGCTGAAGTCACGGTTTGGTGGTAACAATAACCAAGTGTATAGATCCAACAAACACTTAATTAACCTCGTTGGCAGACGAGGCTTAGCTCAAAGGAATATCCAAATGATTTCTTTGGCCGGTACAATCGGGACGGTAAGAATAGTATCCGTCTGAGGCTGGTCTGGCCCGTGAAAACACCATTCCGGAACAGATGGTTATTTTTAAATCTTCTCCACGTGGGCCAGTTTTTGGGGATCTTGGGAGTCATCATTAGGGCCTTTCCGGGTGCTCTGTTCATATTCCCGTTATATGGAGTGGATATGCAATATCTTCACCCACGCCGTATTTCTCCATGAGTCTTTGAAGGCGTTTAAAGGTAAAGGCTTCGTCATGAATATCAAGGACCAATTGAGCTCGTTCTACATCTTGCTTTGGATTTGTTATGACCCGAGTCTCGTCCGGTGACGCGATTTTTTTCTCTGGCATGGTGCAGAACAAATCGGTGGATTGCACGTAGAAACGTCAAGTAGAATTCCAGATGTGAAATCCAAGAGAGATAAAAGACTAGAGAAAGGTCGATGAGATGAGAGAGCACAATAGGCAAAAGATTATAAAAGATATAATCGAAATAGGGAATATAACTTAAAAAACTTTGAAAACATCACTGATCTCATCCGTTTCCATAAATCGGAATTAATTCATATGCAGAGTTGAAGTCTCAACTTTCCTCGGAATGAATATTGATAAATCATCATCAGCCAATTGCTCTCCCCATCACTGACTATCACCCCTTAAAACTACAGTATCAAATCCGCTGCATAATCTCCTTTAGATTTAGTAAATCCGTTGATTCATTGATTAGCGTGTATATTAACGTTCATTAAGCAGCTTCTGCCTTCCCGTGTCGCAACAATGTATCACCGCGTCTTAATTAGTTATTGATCTCTTCGATTACAGAGTAGTACATGCATCTTGTAAATCATGACCAATTAGGCTTTGTTCAAACTCTTATTGATTTCTGTGACCACTGCGAAGGATTCTGAAAGATCTCGCAAGAGTTCACTGTTCACCGTTCACCACATTAATGTACAAATTAATTGATGTCCCGCATCCAGATCATGATTCATCTCGGTACCTCTACTTGAAGGAATTCAAACACCCCTTCGCCTTATCCTTCCAGCCACCACTAGGCTGTGATCCGATTCCCCATCGTTGATTAACAACCTCCTTCGTTCCCTCCATGTCAAATCGCAACATGGCCTGTATAACCATGCCACCCATCTGATTATCATCGCTCCAACTAATGCGCATTTCTCCCATTCCCAGCTCACAATTTCTTTCATGCGGATACAAAGTATATCTCAGTCCACCACCTCCAAACTTTGGAATCTCAGGTCCTTCCCATTCTTCCCATGGTCCTTCTAGTCGCGATGCGCACGCAATATATATCTTGTTGGCCGGAAACTTATTATTGCCAAACCAAAGATATGGTCGTCCTTCGGGTGCCAACTCGGGAACTTTGATGATTGCACCTTGCGCATGCACCGGGATTACGTTGACTAGTCGATGAAGTGATAAAGAACGATCCCATACTTGACTCTTTCCGTCGAGAGTATGAATGAGAAATTCATAGTTTTCCCGTGAGGTGAAATCGGCGCCCGACCGGATGCGTGCCCAGTGATTCTTGAGATCAAGGGTTGGGGATGGCGCATCTTTGGAACCCAAGAGATATATATAGCCATCCTCTCCCACTACATGAGTTGTTATACCGAATTGTGGCTCATGCTCCCCGAATAGCATCGTGTCACCCTGTTATATATGGTAAGTTATCTTTCCAGAACCAAACCAAAAGATCAAGTATCAAAAGCTGGAGAAACGATTACTCGCCGACTAACAGATAAATTCCGCCGACTATCCAAGATACCTTGGGTAGTTGACCAGATTTTTCTGAAATAGCGACGAGTATTTCATAGACCTCTAACAAACCGGTCATTGTTATTTTGGATGGAAAATCCCAAAAGAATTCATCACTCACCATCAATCGGTCCACTTTCAACGACTTATCATCTTGAACATGAACACGCGCAACCCCTAGACCAAATCTCTTACCAGCTGTAGACCCATGCTTTAAAACTCGTCAGCTAACCCCTAAATCTGGCTAAGAACAGTCCCCGAGCAATTAACGTAACTTACTGTAAGCATCTTCTCATAAAACACCCAACCATCCCTTGCCCCCTGAAAATCTTCCACGATACCCCCAAAGACCCAATTGACCACCCTATTATTCACCTTCTTATTTCTCGGGTCCCTCTCATAATTTTCCTCACTCTGTGTGTGAGGAATAAATGATGGTTGATATGCATCATCTTGCAAATATTTGCATATCAACGGATCATTCTTAGGATCAGGAACATAGGCCAGAGTATTGTTGGAGAGTCCAACGAATTCATGAGATGAATCATGGCAGAATGTATCACCGAAGAGATAGTATGTGTTGCCGCCAAGGTACACTGGACGACCAATATCGCGGGGGTAGCGACGACCCGAAACTAAACGATGAGAGTTGGATTATAACTTTAATTTTTTAGGGGTATTGACGTACTGTCTGTGACTTCGCCGAAAACTTGGATATCCTGTATTTGAGGTGGCCTGCGTGTCTGCGTTAGAATTGATGCAGAATAGTGTTTCGGCGGTATTCTTGACCTTACCATTTCATGTGAGGCATTTTGCTGGATGGGCACCCCTTTTCCACGATGACAAGAATATGAATGAGTGAAATTGTCCGAATGTTTGAGTACCCATATGTTTACGCGTGTATACAGTGAACTCGGAGGCCTTCTCATGATCAACTTCTTGATTAGAAGCCTCGGTTACGGCAGGTCATGATTCATGATGCAGGTGATTAGTCATTACTAGCGAGTACTCTCCAGTTCACCTCAACTTCCTTATAAGGATAACATGTATATATACATCAAAAAAAAAAAAAGACATCTCGCGAAACCTTACATAACAATACTTCCACATGCGTACTTGCTTTCGGAACTTTCAATTGTAACAAAAAGGGTTTGGCTTAGGATATAATAGTCGAGGATAAGTTTACTCAAAGTTCCCTAATAAATAAAATGATCTAGTTTAATCAGGATGATACTGATTAAAAAATTGATGGATTTTCCAACGTATTTTTTACAATGACCTACCAGTTACTATAATATTTATAAATATTAGCATAATTCAAATATTTCTAAACAATGAGTAAGAAGCCTTTTACAGGTATCTGAAAATGCAAATTCCAAAATGGTATCGTCCCCCCTCCCTACAGATTCCCCCCTCCCCCAAAGAAAAATACTTAAAACGTCATAAATCCCCATCACATCATGCAGAAGAAGCCGAGACCGGACAAATGTCCCCCACAAGTCCTATATTCCATTCTCACACCCCCTTCAGATCTTCGTCGAGATACGTGCTCCAGCAGATAACTCCATATGACTAATCATCGGACCCCATTTTGGCAACTCATGATCGACAGTACTCTTTTGAACATTTGCACTCACGACCGTAATCTTCAAACTAGGAACCGCAGAATTATCGATTTCCGTATCATCCAGCAGAGTAATACGATATTTGAGATTCTTCTCAAGATATGGTTCCACATCCTCACCCTTCAAAGTTTTCAACAGACCCTGAGAGATATCATCGAGTAGTGCGCTCGTAAGTGGAATCGTTCCTGTAACCAATTGATAGGGATCAGCGGCACTGGGGCTGGACGGTGAAAGTTTAGCAAAGACGCAGTGGGTACCGACGAGATTGGGCTCGAAGGACCAGGCTGATGGGTCATCCTTGAAAGGTCCGAGGAAGACGTGAACGAAGAATGATTTGGTCAAAGCGTATTTCTCAACTTGAATATTGGCAATCCATTCGGTGTATTGGCCATTTTCGGCGAGGGTGGGAAGACCAGCTGAGCTAATATTGACCTGAATCTTCCGTCCTACGATTCTTGAAGAAAGTTCTGGAGTCGAGCGGCGAGAAACAGTCTTGGCTGGTGCGGTGGTTCCGTAGAGAAGGTTTATGGCTTTGATAGCTTGAGAAGTTACGTTACCTCCTTGTAATGTTTCCGGATATGCATAACCAAAAGCTTCCGTCGATACGACTTCAGAAGAACTATAAAAGTTATTTCCGCCAGCATCATAAAATGGTTCAAGGGGTGTGGAAACATCTTGAATACTTCCTGCCGTCATGGTATAAGTACTATATGAAGCTGCCTTGGCTGTCACATAACTCCCTGGATTCAGTATCTGCCAAATAGCGAAACAACGATCGATCATTGCATGATGTATAAAGAAAATAGGATCAAAAGCGGCGTAATCGACGTAAGACATGTGACCACCACTTCCCGTCAAACCATGAATTTGATCGTGAAGAGATTCAATTGAATCGAAGTCTCCTGGGCTGGAGGAAGTAATCCATGCTTCATTACTGAACGTGCTGTAGTCGTGATAATTGGTGAATAAATTGTAGAGACGGTTTCGGAATGTAGCAGCGCTGTTATCAAGTTGCTGAGCAACAAGGGTATTTTGTGAAGTAGCATTGGCACTTTGAGATGTGGGATATCTCAAAGTTTGGAGATACTGGCTGAACTATTGATTGTAAGTTGGCAGCTCATATTCAATGAATTCGCTGAACTTACAGGTGCTTCGGGTAATTCCGAGGGGTTCAAGGGGTTGAATTGATAACTGAAAAGTGGATTGGAAATTGTTTGAACACCGGCAGGACCATTGACAGTGATAGTTGGGTTCGAAACACTTGCGGGTAAAACACTCTGACCCTGAGGTGGTACAACTGCCCAATCCCAATATGGAATACGGAAGTTGACTGCGGCTGCGGTGTACCTCTCCCGCTCGGCTCCAGCAGGATATTGTCCCACAATGAATGAAATAACACTATAAAGTGTTTGCTGCAGAAAAAGTCAATGTTTGCCTCATGTAATCAATGACAGAAGATCCCACCTCATAGAGTGCCAAGTAAGGCCTGTGCCAAGTAGGGAAGAGAATGGAGACATGGGTACAATATCCATTATTCTCGTCACCTGGTGTTGCTTGAACTCCATCATATGGAAGGTAAGGTCTACCATGAATACCTAATTGAGGTCAGTAGTTGTCATCTACGAGATTGGATTGATGTTTACCGGAGATTTGATACCATGAACGAATATCAGATTGATTGATAGTTTGCATCATTGATAATCCCAAGATATATAGCTCCCATAAATCCGCATTCTTCTCCAAGTCTCGAATCTCTTGACGAACTGGTATCGATGAGTTTGAGCCATTATATGGTACTCCAGTGGTGGCAATGTGGCCAACATCTCTCTTTAAAAGTGCTCCAATGTCAACCCCATAATTATACCCTCTCGGTCGTTGGTTCCGAGGTCTTGGAATCGCTCGTGCTGTTTGTGATAGAAACGCACATGTAATTGAGATGATAGAAAGGATTGAGGCACTCCGAAGTAAGACCATCTTGACGAGAACTTGTACAATTGACAGTGAAGTTTCGTGAATATGACGGATGAGTTGCAGATCGAGGGGTGTAAGTCTCTCAAACGCGATAGCAAGTATTTCTCAAAGTAGACTGCAATTGAACATGGATTGGGCTTTAAAAGAAAAACACTCAGGACAGTCAACTAAAATGAAGACTTTTAAAAACTGTAACTTTGGAATGACTGGATAAGATACTTTGTCACCTCAATAAACCCTAATTGAATGCAAACAACGAACGGACGAGAACGCGATGACGATATAGTTAAATCGCCCCCACTACTCAGTGAATAAGCAAATGAATGTGAAGATTGTAAAGACTGTAATAAATGTAAAGGCTGTAAAAGAAATGTGTGCAAGAAAAGAGAAAAGGTAAAAAAGTAAATGAAGAAAAGAAAAGAAAAGAAAACTAGAAATAAATGTATGATGAAATTTCAACGTTACATATCTCTTTTTCCTTTTCCACGTGGACATACGAACCTTATGAGGTGGACCTCACCAATGAATCTAGGCCGAGCCTCACTCAGTTAGAAGATTTACATTGAAGGAACAGCTTACAGAGAAGACATATTACCTATTGAATCAAGAGATTGGATTGAAACGTGATTTGCCATGCTTCAAGCTCAATTGAGTAGTTCTTCAAGTAGGTTGCCGGTAGCGTGCCATCAGGATGGGTCTGTGGTCATCAATTTAAGATTTGAATATCATCCATCATCCTTTGACCATTGTTTCGAGGGGGAAGTTCGGCTCTTTTCACTCTAGTACTACTACTTACTAGGTAGTATTGTAGAAATACGAATGTACGAGTATTCGAGGTTTGTATGGCACAATAAGCTGTACATACATACTATTGATGGGTATTTCATATGCAGAGAGTAAGGATGGGGAAGAGGAGAAGAGGAGAAGAGGAGAAGAGGAGAAGAGATACGCGAAGATAGGGGAAAAAATAAACTTTAAGGTTAATGAATTAAATGAAACAATAAAAAAAAGCGCTTAGCCTAATTGATGTTTAGTGCATATGGTATGAAAGATACAACCTTCGTTTAACCATCAACAACTTCATAAAGCGAATGAATGTAACACCCAAAGTACCTAATTTCCTTCAGTAATATATCATAAATGGTATCAATCAAGTTCGTGATCATTTTGATCTCTTTAGGATCCCCTCGATCCCCTCCTCTTTCTCTCCGTGATGATAAAGATGGAGATGAGAAAGAACGAGCACTCACTTTGTTTTCAGTGTTCAACCCATAGCATAGCCAACAATTCCAATCTCCACACAGCTGAACGCTGAACCCATCTTTCCTTTAGGATCAACCTTGGAACACTTTATACTATTTCCGTATCTTCCCTTCCTCATCCCTCTTGAGGTATTGCGGATGCCTTGGCATCTTATCTTACTTCATTCACACTGTCATACCTACCGTACTTCTTTCTTGGGGGATCGACCCATTGAATACTGGTATACCCCTTATTTTATGTTACCATTTACCACTTACCACTTACTCCAAAATGATGCACTTTTTACTACGGAGTAGAATGATAGGATATCTATTATTCGTGTTACCAAAATAGTAATGCATAAATTCCTATAATTATCTATTATTTGATGACTTCAGTGAGGTAATTATTGATATCTACTAGTAGTGTTCGAGTTTTACTTTGTGTTTACTACCTAGGTATATACATGTTCGGCTATTCGAGTTCAGCCAATAAGTACACAACGGACGATACTGTGTGAGATTCATTCTTCGTCGTTGAATCAAAAAGATTTACTCTATAATCCCTATCATTCTTTTCAAGATCTACTCATTCAGTGCCCAACTAAATAAAAATAGAAAAGGTGTATCCCTTGTAAATGCTACAATAATTCCCTTTTCCAAACGCCAGCCAAATTCACATCATCAATCATATTTTTTTTTCCTTCCCCCACTCTCCCAGCTCTCGAATTCTACTCAACCAACCCCAACTCGGCTCAAGGCCCAACATTATACTTCAACTTAATACCCATAGCCGCCAACTCAACGTCCAAATATTTCAACACACCGGGTACAGCCACCACGGTGGTATCCTCACCACCCACCCACCTCTGTCCCTTTCCATCTTCCCAAACCTCTCCTCCACCCAACTTTTCTTCAGCTCTCGTCGCACACTTCCTACACCTCACGACACCGGTTCCCTTCTTCTTGCTGGCAAATGCCGAGACGGTCGGTTGAGTCGACAAGAAAGTGCCGCACTCCTTGCAAATCCACGATCGGGTGTAATCAGAGCAGTTAAGTAATCTGTCTTGTAACAAGAAAGCGGTACCGTGAGCCAACAAGGAATCACGTTCCATCTCTCCAACACGAATACCACCACCCTTCTTCCTACCCTTGATTGGTTGTCCGGTAAGTTGGGTGACGGGACCTGTGGTTCTGACTTGGTATTTATCGTTTACCATGTGACGAAGACGTTGGTAGTAGACGACTCCGATGTAGATATCTGCATGCAACTCCTCTCCGGTAATACCAGAATACATGGGTTCGTTACCGTAGTAATTATATCCAGCCTTCATTAATTGATGTCCGAAATAATCCCCCGCCTTGTGTTCCTCATCGAATTTAAACGGTGTACTATCTTGTGCTAAACCATGTAATGCTCCGGCTTTTCCGGCCAAGGACTCGACAAACATACCAATAGTCATACGAGAAGGGAAAGCGTGAGGATTAATAATGGTATCAGGTTGAATACCGGATTCCGTGAATGGCATATCCACTGCTGGCCACTTTTGCGAACAAACACCCTTCTGCCCGTGACGACTGGAAAACTTATCTCCAATGACTGGAGAACGTGGGATGCGCAGCTTGACAGAAATGGCTTGACAAGGCTCAATTCCATTCTCGTTTCCGATCAATCTCACCTCCTCAATAAATGCGATTTCCGTCTCCTTATATTTCTCGAAATGGGTCTGGCCATCCCGATTGACATATTTGCCATTCTCATCCATCGAAACCGTGTGCCACGCAGCGATCAAATCACCATTTTGCACCATTCTTCCAATAAATGGCAAACCATCTTCATCGATGGCTGCTTTCCATTCGGCTTTGATAAGTCCACCCGGAGCGAAACCAAAAAGTTTCTTGATATTTCTAGCGGATCTAGATTTATGTCCTTCCTCCAATTCGTACTTTTTGGTCTTGTAGATGGTTCCGTGACCGAAGCCGCGCTCATGCGCGGACTTGTTGATAATCATAGCGTCGTCCATGTCGTATCCTGTATAAGAAATGACGGCAACCACAGAATTCATTCCGTTGGGAAAGTTGTCAAAACCATATTCATTATGGAGAGGGGCGCGAACAATTGGAGTTTGTCCAGTTTGGAGACGGTAAGCCTTATTGTCGGTTCTGTAACGGATAGCCGTTCCGGGTGTACCCATAGATTGCTTACCCATCTGACATTGGTACATGTTTCTGGGAGATTGATTGAAATCGGAGAAAGGAGTCATGTTGGCGAGAATTGAGAGGATATGGGTAGGATCAAACTCGACATGAGTGTGCTCCCCTGATTCAATCTCTTGCTCGGTGACAGCGATGGACATGAAGGGTTGTTCAAGTGGCCCAACAAAATCTTCCTTGTCAAGAGGAAGATATTTCACTGGCCTGACCATTCTAGCTGGTGCAGCAGATAAATAAATTCCTGGGTATTGTCCACCATGCGAATTTGGAATGTATCCAATTTCTAAGTTTGTTGGAACACCGTGTGTTCTTTCAACCTTCCAGTAGCGTAGAGTATCCGCAATGACGAGAGATTGCTTGGGCGAACACCAACCCATAATCTTTCCATCTAATTGAACAACAACACTCTCATCGGTGGATGATGAACCAGTACTGACGACACCTAGTTCCGAAAGGAGTTTTGGTAGAGCAGATACATCGGAGGCGTGTGTGAGAATTATACATTTGTGCGAGAGATGGTTTAGCAGTCCACAAGGACTTCCATCAGGAGTGTGGACCGGACACATGAAGCCCCAACTCTCTGGTAACAACTTACGAACAGTAGTAGTCTTCAATTGAGCGAAGAAACTACCTCTATGAATCATACGGAAATGGGCGATGAATCGTAAGAAATTGATCTTTTCAGCAACAACTGTAAAGCCAGAAGTTTGTTGAAGATCTAATCCAGTTGGACTGACGAGGTTTCCAGTTGACATGAAGTACTCCAAAGCACTACCAACCTGTTCATTTGTTCTTGCACAAATCTTGACCGGGAAATCTTTCAAAAACTCGGGGGTGGCAAAGTTGTTTTCCGGGCTTCTTCGAACATAGTCCCTCAATGCCATTCTCAAACTAGTGTGAAGCCAATCCTCAAGTCTCTCCTTGATGATCATTCCGAACAAAAATCCTCCGAGCAAAATTTCCTGGTTCTGGACCGCATCAGGATTGTCACCAGCACAATCTCCAGCAACAAGAGCATACAACTTTCTAGTCATGAAAAGAAGCATCTTGAATTTATCCTTATCTTGCGCTTCAGTCACGTTGACATTTCCGAGATGGACGAGGACAATCTTTCGCAGGAATTCCGTTCCGACATCGTAGTTTGACATGGTATCGGGGACTCCAAGGACGATTCTGAACTTTTCACCCAAGTATGCTCGGGTCTTGCTCTTTGTGTATAGACCGTAGGCCTTGTAGGTCCTTAGTAACAACTCCACACGATCGGTCAAGAATGTGTTCTCTGCTCCCTTCGAACCAGCAGCACCAACGAGTCCTTCGAAGATTTCCCTGTCGTTTGTCTCTACCAATGCCTTCAGAATCATCATGGCCGGTACAAGAAACTCGTTTTTGCGCCACGAGAAACGGAAAGTAACATTTCCATCATTCAGATAATGGAGAACGTTGGTTTGAGAAGTCTGATCAGGTCGTACGGATCGTATGAGCATACCGAATTCGGTGTATGTTGGACCTCTGCCCTTGAAAGAAGGTCTAATAATGGCCATTGGGAAATTCCTTCGATTCACAACCAGAAGACGAATGATCTTCTCAATTCCGTTCACCACGAAATATCCTCCAAGCTCCTCGGATTCTTCTTTCTTTTGTACAAGCTGTGCCGGTGAGTTGTTTTGAAGATGGCATTTATTTGACTGTAGAAAAAAGGTTAGCTATGTCTGGCAAGGAAACGGGCAGGGGGAAATACCATCAACATCAAGGGCAATTGCCCAAGGTCTCTCATAAACTCCTTTGGGTCTCCGTTGTTGATCGAGTATTCCACGCGCGCCGACATTTTCCCTCTGTATGTAACATGTCGTTCTCTGCATTCTGCCGGTAAAATCTCTCTGTTCTTGGTAGAAAATTTGTTCGATGCAGGTAACATGGACTTCTCAACGAAGACTTCCTTAACTCTAACCGTCAAACTATTTTTTCCTCTAGGTCCTAATCGATCATCTCCATCGAGGTATGTTTTGGAACCAATATCCAATAAGCCTTGAGAAATTAAACCATCTTTCTCGAATAGGGCATTGAATGATTCGATATGAGGTGCAACTGCAGCCGTAAGTGCAGGGTATGCTGTGTGATCTTTTGGGGGGTCTCTAAAAAGTTTCTCTCTTCGAATGGTATCAAATTCATGAGTCCATTTAGTATTTGTAGGAGCGGAAGTAGACTTCGAGGGAGCCATGGTGAAGCTGAGCGAAATTGATTAGTTTCAGGTGCCTTGAATGATAGGATGTTTGTAAGAAGGGTAAATTGACTTATTGGAGTACTCACGATGAAATCGAATCCTTCAATTCATGGAAAAGTATACCTTGTAATAGCTTCTCGAAGTTGTTTGTTGATGATATCAATTTGCGGCAGAAAAAAAAAGGTCGGAAAATATTGTGATTACATAAGCTGAAGGTTATCTTATCAGTATCGTATCGGTAGGTATCTTAACGCCGAGGCTTCTTTTTTATAAAAAATCCCTTAAAGTTACCTACCCTACTTCGTACCTATTATTTCATCTCCTCATCCTCATCCTCATCCTCATCTGCAGGAAATCTAACGCCAGGGCAATAACTGATGGCTTGATGAATGCAACAAGTGCCGCATTAATGCATGAAATGAAAATAATGTTTCCCCCGAACTCAAAGCTTGCATGAAGTACCGGTAAGTAGAAGTAGGTATGATAGCTTTAAGATGGATGCAATGACCGGTCCAGCTGTATCCAGTATCGAGGGCAATGTATCCAGTTCCGCATCCATTTTTATCCATCCATCATTCATCATTTTGTCAATTGATAGATATCACTCCTAACCCAACCTAACCCTTTCCCTCCTCTCAATCCTATTATTGATTGCATACATATCACAATACCCGGCAGCTCAGTACTACACACATACTACATGATATACTACATACTACATACCCCCTCCCATCTGGCTGTTGTATTATTATTCTCTTTTCTATTAGCATACCATTTTATCAAGCAATCAAACAATCAAACCTGTCTTATTCCATACTTTCTACTTCCTACTTCCTACTTCACACCCCCC
>NGKJ01000011.1:231676-248756 GCA_002162495.1 Myriosclerotinia curreyana
ATATATTAGATCCTGTGGTGGCTTAGGTTGGTCAGGGCGGGTGGTTTATATTGACGAATGGGACGGACCAGAACAAGCCTAAAGAAAGCTTGGACTTTCATACATGAACCCCTTACCACAATTTCCAGTGAAATTAATAACACTGACCTCTCTATGTAACAAACTAAGATCAACCAAAGATCAACCAAAGATCTTGTCTACTCTCGTTTCATCTATATACATTATTAGAACTTGGAGCTTGGGAAAGGACTCCATCTTTAATTATTTGTTTGCGACCAAATACAAGAATACGAGAGAACGAAAACAGATCAACAACTTCAACTTCGAAACTACAAGACCATCTGGAAGGTTCAAAGAATGGAGTTGGAGAAATTGGTATCTCAGTCATAGGAAGGAAGACTTTCGAAAAACCAATAGCAGATTGGTACACTTGACTCAAATAATAAATAAAACTGCGACCATACTTGGCAGCTGGATGGATGGTGAACCATAAGAGGAGAAACTTGAGCGAGCATATGCATCTGCTTTCGAAAGAAGGATCACAACTAAGAATTATACAAATGAGGATCAACAAATAATTGGAACTGTCAATCAGTGATACAACTTGTCTCATTCCAAGGGACTTGCTCACTTGCAGTGTATAATTCAAGTCACTAAACATCTCAAAAGTCTACAATTAAATCCATATACACCATCGAAGGAGCTTTCTGATTTCCAAGATCAGTTGTGTACCAACATCATATTTCACAATGCCACATATTACAACAGCAATGGAGTGGAGTAGGAGGAGGGGGGTTGGAGAAATCTTGGTGGATAGCTTTCTTAGGAAAAGATCAATTACTGGAGAAGCTTCAAATGTGAAAGAATCATTTAGTTCATGGGATAATTGTATGAAAGCTACATATTGCAAGTTCGTCGCCCTTTTCCCTTCACACCCATTTCTTCTCCCACTGCCTCAAAATCAAACTAACCTCTACCTCCAGATGGCCTGTCATAGCAGCGATCACAATCGTCGGTTTGATGGTTTTTTCTATAGTTTGGTGTATAATAAGATGTGCTTGCTGTGGCATGTCCTGTTGTTGTACATGCTTTTCCTTCCTTAAATGTTGCGATTGTTGCGGTGGCTGTTGCGATGGTAAAAAGAATCGCCCTCACAAACATCTCGACGATTATCCTCCTCCCAACCCAAATCAAGGCTATCAAGCTCCAGCTCCAATGATGGGCGGCGCTCTTCCTGCGAGGCCTGAACCACCAAAATATGCACAATTTGAAGTGGGAAAGAGTGGACTCTCGGTCGATCCACGGAACACAATATCGGAAGATACATTACCGCATATGCCGACATGGGAGAATGCCAGTAAAATACATGTACATGATGAGGAGAAAGGGGAGACGGGTGTGGAATTGAGAGAATTATATCCGGTCACGGGACAGAAGATGCCCTTGATGACTGGAGGTGCTGCCAATAGCCATCCCAATAGCCCATCGATGGCAAAAGCAGAGAGCCCTTACGGAAGACAAGTTCAGGGTATGAACAATGGGTTGAAGAGTCCTCAAGATCCTTACAATCAAAGTCAAAACAATCTAGGAGGAAATGGTAGACAATATGGGCAAGGAGGATCACCAAATCAAGGGATGGCCAATGATCCGCTCTTGGGATATAGAGGAACACCACCTCCAATGGCCCCTGGTAGCCAACCAGTTGGAATGGGATACAGAGGCACACAAGAAACCGGATCAGCAATGGCAGTGGGAGAAGCAGGTATGGGATATAGAGGAACGCCTCCACCAAATGGCCAAGGATATCGTGGTGCACCATCACCAGGCCCAGGAATGAATCGTGGACCAGGGCAATTTAGAGGTGGACCCTCCCCAGCACCAAGCAGAGGATATGGTGGATCACCTCAAAACCAAGACTCTGAACCAGTCATGCCACAGGAATTTGTTTCCAATACCGGATTCAATGATTCGCCCGTCACAGGATATGGTCAAGCCGGACCAATGTATAACAATCGACCATACGCATCTCAACCATCACGTCAATTCTCCAATGATTCCTCGAGACCCTTGAATCCAGGGAGATCATATACCAACAACACTAATCAGTCATATCAATCATATGAATCAGATAATTCCTCTAACGTCGGTACATATCCTCCCCCACGCATGCCTTCCAGAGGACCTGGACCAAATGGACCGAATAGAATGATGTCACCTGGTCCGCAAAGTGCAGCTTATGGTGGACCACAGCAAAGAGGATTTAATAATCATTCGCCTGCACCACAACAACAGTCTAGGTATGGGCAGGAACAAGGACAAGATGACTACGACTACAGTGCGCAGAGGAACATGACGAGAAGCCCCCCACAACAGCAAGAGACGTCAGCGTATCCTGGATACAAACCATATGCACCAAAGCCGGAGACCACAGCATATCCGGGATATAAACCTTATACACCAGAGCCGGAGACCCCAGCATATCCGGGATATAAACCCTATACGCCAGCTCCAAGAAAGTGATGGATGAACGAGAGAAAGCGGAATGCGAAAGACAGACAATCAAACAGGACTATTTCAGGATTACACAGGAGTCTAATTACATGAACAAACCAGGGTTTAAGGAAATGGAGTACCAAGGCGTTGACGAAGGCTCATGACTTCAGGTGCCAAAGGGTATTTTCCAATCGATGCACAGGATGCAAGCTTTCCAGAACCATTTCATCGCACGGTATAGGGCTACATCATGAGAGCTATTTGGCCATACGATTATTTTATTTCTTCACTCGACGCAAACGAGCGAGCAAGCGTCTTCAGAATATTTTTGAAACTATTTGTATGTATGTGTATATTCATGATCTCTACCTTGAAAGAAATTTTAGATATCCTGGCCTAGATTGGCTATGTTTTAAGTGTATCTAGCAAATTATGTTCTAAAAATATTTCAATCTCCAAACATGGATCGGAGTAGAAGATTCTGTTATTCTTATAACATTTGGACCCCATTCATCCCTAAGACAGTGTATCTAAGAATCCACAGTTTAGCGGTCACCTTTTGGATCCTGATGGATTTTTTTTTCCACGCAACTCTAGATCAAGTTGATGATTCATGCAAGTTGATGATCTATGCCGAGACTGGGTGGCTTACGGGTGAATTGCACATTGGAGAGTTTGGGGTTAAATTGCGAGAACATGAAGCTTTAGGATACTATACGCTGGAGGATACTGCTATTACTATGTATGACCCGATACACCAAAGAAACCTCTACATTACGCCAAAAACTACAATAAAATGGTGAAGAAAACGACGGGAATCAATCCCAGTAGAGAAGTCTCCAGTCTCGATTCATTAGATTCGGGTTCTATTCATAAGGTATTACTGCTCAAAGTAGAAGAAGTAAGTTCGGCTGGTCCTCTCGTGCTGTGGCTCCTGGTAATGGAGTAACGTTAGCTTTGGTAAGGGGGATGAGAGGATTATTAATGATGTACTGTAGCTGTTAGGATTGTGACTTGATTTATACTAGAATTTATAAGATATATGACTGCTACAATCTCAATGTCATTATGTAAATTTACCGGTGGTTTGATACGATGGAGAAATGGAGAGGTACCAAGTGGATTTTATATAAAGAAAACTGTCAAGTGGTCATCACTCTCCAAAGCGAGTTATCTTAGCATGCGTGCGTGAAATCTGGAAGTCACTGCTACGAAGGAGTGGAGAGATTGGAGAAGATATGTAGATGGCTTTTGGAGATGGAGATATAGTTGATCAAATTGACAACAAACTGAGTCTAGCTCATGGAATCAAAGTTCATAAATGCAATTAGCATAAAATTGACCTTCGATATAAATTCAAATGCAAAGAAAGTGGTGAGGAGGCTTCAGAGTCAAGCCGAGACGAATTGAGTAAAGAGGAACGATTCCCCTTTTATGATTCTGACACCAAGCGTCATGATTTCTCTTGATTGGCTTTATATATATACCATGTTCATACCAACGAGCTATGGAGATGCACACTGCAGAAGATCTTCAAACATGTTATATTATGCTCTCTATACCGCAAGAGTAACTTCTTCTTTCCCATATGTCCATAAGGCTACCAAGTGCATATTCGTACAACTTGTAACTACCTACGGTTGGCTGGATGCATATTCGTTACTGCAGCATTCAAATCAACCACTCACTCGTCTTAAGATATTTTACCATCTAGATTCTTGAACAAAATCTGCTTCCAAAAGAATTCACTCATAAATCAGAAAAATGAAGTTTGGATTCTTCAAAGCCTGCCTATACGAAATCAATCGACAGAGCCAAATTCCCTTTCGACCACCCTAATATTAATCAAAAAATAGTTTCCAGAAGTGTGATATACCATTCTTGAAGTCCCATCATCAATACCCCCAAGTGACTGACCCTCACCACGCAGACTCGACAATTCTTGGAGAAATATAGCCACATCCCAATAGAAGAGCATTTCGTGCATATCCACCGCATCGTAAGTCCCCCCATTTTATCCATCACTATGAATTCCACATCTCAATGCATCTTCGAGCGCGATCGAGCCTGGGAAATTCGTGCATGCCCATGCACTGAAGTAGGCGCGTGGCTTGTTCCCCAACTTTACAGAAATCTTGTTTGCCCCGAGATCTTGAAACGGGTACAAGCTGATCTGATGAGAATTCGATGGATATCGATAGTTGTTCTCTCATGTTTGATCTTCGACGATTAGTTTATGCTGGTGCGTCGTCGAAAAAGTTATATGTCGTTGATATCGTCAGTCACTGGGACGTGGGATATGAATTATCCCGCGCAGTTTGTTGAAGCGGATTTTGTATCCAACAGGTATGGTGCCAATCAGTGTGCTGCAACGTCGTACCATGGAAAAAATTGAGCTGAAACCTGTCCCATATCTATGGTCCACGAACCACACCCTCTTTATTGATATACTGTTCCAACTTCGCATCTGCCAGGAATTAGCTAGTGTTTCGACAGTAAACATGCCGGTTCTGTGATTCATGGAACTACTCAAGATCTGGCTCCAAAATCTCGTCACAGGAAAGAAAAATAAACACAAAACGACTTAACTAGCTCGCGCCCAATCGTATCCAAATCTTTGCACTACATCCCTCATCACAGTCAGCGCTCGGGACGGTGAAAGCTTCCCCCGTTGGCCCTAGATTTCTGAGCGGGTTGTCTGATTTTGGTGGCGTTGCAGCGTATAGAATCGTTGTAGATTAGGAACTTGTACTTGTCGATAACAACGGATGTCTGTGTAGATGCATGCTTGCGCTATAGCCATCATGGCTGGGAGGATGGTGGGAAAATGCATGGGATTAAGGAGTTTCAGGAAAGATAACAGGGTTGAATTAGGATTTGGCTAGTCTTGATGCGTGGAGAATGTTTGAAAGATTGATAGAGATTGACCTTTTATTCTGACAGGAGGAGAGGAAGCAAAGAATGCAGATATGAGCGAGAGAGTGTTGTTGATTGATCTTCCAGCATCCTCTGGGATTAGTGCAATATTTATATCTGAGCCTATTCTGATGATGCTTTTTCAGTCTGTGGGAGTCTTCCCCAGAGACCAGTTCAATCGCTACATGGGCAACAAATCAATTATCCGCATATAGATCATCATTGTCATACCGTGCTTGCCAGTAGGAGCCAATGAAAACTACCTGCTATTTTGATTTGTCCAATCATATAGTTGTCTTCACCGAATGCCGACGCCAACAACATTCTTCATCTTCGCACCATTTCCCCATTTCCTCACATTTTGAGAGAGAGGGGGGGGGGATTGCTGGGTGGTCCCAGCAGGCATGACATTGTTATCGCTACAGCCGTAAAGATGAGGCACTTGCATCTTCCCACTTTTAGCTTTGGGGCGACTTGAGAGTTACCACTTGGAACGGGCCTGTTTAGTGCAAAAGTGGAGTTATGGGATTATAGGGCAGAACCCGAACATGATACAAGTCGAATCAAAAATTGCCAATCAATATATTTGAGCATGCTGGAACCATTTATTCCACGTATAGTAGACGCGAACCATCGATATAATCGTTGCTCGTGATACTCACCTCATAGGATCATCTACTCTTGAGATAATAGTCTGACATCTCTAACCGTAATACCAACTGCCCAACAGTATTTTCCTCTGCCAGATCCGCAGCGTCAAACAAGCCTCCGCTACCTGGCCGGGCATCGAACGTCTTTTCGCCATACCCCTTCTTTTCACTCAATCCCCTACAAACAGTGATAAACACCCCCACTTTTTTTTTAAACTTCCCATACATCAGTCTAACATCTCCATCTTTGTTTGTCTCCCCCTGAGTCCCCAAAGCTCTCTCCCTCGAGTGTTTCGAGAATCGCAAAATTATGCCAAAAATTTCTTCCAGTAATTGCATAACTGGCTTTTGTCTCTTTCTCAACAACAACGCAAACAGCATCTTATCAAGTACACGTTCATGATAATCTCTAAGCTTATCCAACCCTTCGTTTTGGCCACGCGAAAAGTCATCAGACTCCATGCGTTGTTCAATTTCATCTAATTTTCTATCGAAGATACGCCACGTTGATGCAATCCCGGTATCAAAGAAATATCCACAGACAGAAGAAATAAAATGATGAGCTTCAATACGAAACTTTTGCGCAGAAGAATCAATACTTTGCCAAGAGGATGTCCTATCTGTGGCATCACGAAAAAGTGCCGATACAACATATAGCATTCTGAGAGTCCGAAGCAATTGTTTGAAAAGTTGGTCATATTTGTAGAGGATAATGGGAGTCAAAATGGATTCCAGGGGCGCGGGAGGTTTGTATGAGAGTCGTAGAAAATCTAAGGCTTCGATTGAATTGGGGTCCATACACTTTTCGATTTCTTCTTCGGACATATCTCGAACAGCAAAACTCAGATCTCCTGGGAGGGATCCTTGGCGTTCAAGGTAACCACCGGTCGGAGAGAGATTCAAAGGTTGATTTGATGTATAACTTTCTGTGAGAACACCCATTAATGCAAGTCGTAGTTCGGAGCTCGCTGGTGGCCATGTATCTCTACCGCCAAGTCGCAAGCCCATGGATCCGCCAGATAGAGCCACCCCTTTCTGTCTTTCGGCACTCTCCAATTCTGGGTCAAATAGTGCATGAGAAAGTCGACTTGAGAAAACGCCATTCCCCAACAAATGAAAGTCTCTTTGCAGAGAGAGATGCTGTCGTAATTTGTGAGACTTGAAGAATAGTTGCATGCAAATACTGTTGACTACTCGAGCTTGCGCAGAAATGATAGGATTGAATGACAGTAGAGGCGCCAACGAGATGGGCGGAGAAAATATGGAGTCATATTCTGGTGCAGACTTGGAAGTCGATGAAAGGCAGACCCGTAAGAGATGTTGAAGCTTGACTGAAGCTAATGGCTCCTGTAATTTCGAATTCATCTGGTTGATAGAAGCCATAACATGGTTTTGCATCTCTTCCTCGGGTTTACCAAAGATATCTAGATCAAAATTGTAAAGCTCATACTGGGGCCCGGTCGCTGTAGTTTCCTTCGTTAAACCGGACCTTGAGAAGGCGCGAAGTGCAGCCGTCAAGTCTGCCTCGTATTTAAGGGCTCGAGTTTCTACATCCAGAATTTCTTGCCAACAATATCTCCATTCAAGAGTTGGCGGTGAAACAGATTCCACCACTCCCATCTTTGACAAAGGGTGATCTATATGATGAGTCCGTAAAACTCGAAGGCTTCTACCCACTTCAAACATTGCCCGGGCATCTTCAAATGGTATGAATGAAGGCACTTTTTCATAGTCCAATGCAAAGTCAGGTTCATTCAATTCGAGACCAGCTTCATCCACCCACTCTTTATTATCGACCTTCACGAAACTCTTGCCAGGACCATCCTTGGTCAGCAGTAGGCCAACTTCTCTTTGTAGTCCAAGCCATTCACTGGTGAACTCAAGCCAAGGTGCTGAAGCCCTCGAAAGTATCTCGAGAAGAATATCTCTTAAGGAGTCTGTCCTGTGTTCAAGAAGCTGAATCTCTTCGAACAATGTCGATATAATTGCTTCATCGCTTTTCTTTGGCAACGTTTTTGTCACTAGTCGTTTGAAGCATGTGAGAACTAAGTGAGCTGGTTGAAATAATGCTTGCAATTGTAGAATACTCTCATAATCAGAAGTGCTTACATTTAGTTGTGACTGAATTGTTGTAAGAACAGTCGAGACGGATTCAGCCAAAGCAATTCGGCCTGGTGACTTCTTTGACGAGTACGTTTTTGCGACAAAGTCTTGGAGAAATTTGGTGATATTTCCGCAGTCATAGAATGGAGCCAACAATCCCATAATAGATTGGGCAGTGTGACCGGAAACCCTGAACTTCTGAAAGGTGGCAGTAAATGAACGCTTCCGTATATCCCAAGTGAAAAACATCGAATTTCTGCCCAATCCTAGTGCGAGGACCGACGTAGCAAATATTTTTGAGTCCACTACATCATGATTATTGTTTCCAACCTTGAGAAAATTCTCCTCGGCAGCTAATGCGGTATCAAACACTCGAGGTCCAGCTTCGGTTAAATATGCCGTTTGAGGTTCATAGAAACTCTCAATAGTAAAGGAATCCCAGGATTGATAGTTCGCGGGCTTTTGCAAAGGCTCTTGCTCCTGTATCATCCAAATATCAATGTCGCAGTCTTCTTCTTGTCCCACCGGTTCGTCGCAAGATGTATCGCCAGAATTCTCATCGGATTGAGAAGGAGTTGGAACGGATGACTCTGCTGGGCCGAGGGGCAACTCTGGTATACCGAAAAACAATTCGTCATGCTGACACTGTTCTGCAACGTCTGGTAATTTGTAGTCAATGACTACGAATAGTTAGCTCGATACTTATATCTGCATCGTCTACTCAGAGTTTTGGAACAAACCGGCGAGTTTCAGGTCTGAAAAGAGGCCATTTGAATCTCCTAGATCATCAAAGCATTTAGAGAGACCCCATAGGTCTGGTATAGCAAACACATCCCCTGGATCTTTTTCGTCATCCATTGTTGCATTACAATGCAAACAATCGTGGGATATTGTTGACGCGCCTTATCGCGTCTGTGGCTTTGGCGGCCGCTAGCGCATCAATTACAAGAGGCTGATGGTGAGGCTGACATAATGTTGCCCTTCAATTCGACGATTGACGATTTGACAGTAACGAATTCCTCCCAGAACTCAATAGCACCGTAATGCCTCCTAAAAAGAAGAAAGGAAGCACAAGAGCTGCTTCGACTCCCGTGGAAGACCAAGATGCAATGGCACTGGATACTCCCCAAAAGGCCGAACCACCAAAACCAAGCTATGATATTTTGAAAGATCCATGGACGGACGAACAAGAAACCTCACTTTTTAAAGGTATCGTCAAGTGGAAGCCAGCCGGTAAGATGCCCCTCAATACGGGAGAAATGACTTAGTAAATCAGAGGAATTAACGATTACCTTTAGGCATCCATAAGCATTTCCGCATGATTGCACTTTCAGAACATCTACGAAACCATGGTTATGATCCTCGTGTTGACCAGCACACGCGAATACCTGGCATATGGGAGAAATTACGAACTTGTTACAATTTGGATGTAATTGACGATCGTGAGAATTCATTTGACTATGAAGATGATACCGAAGGCCGGTTTCCCGAATTCACGTTACCTGATGATGTTTATGGAGAGATGTGTTTTATGCGAGGGAAGAGGACGGATGAAGAAATAAGTGAAGCGCCCTCATCACCTCCAAGGTTAATGGAAACCTTAGAGCCAAAAGAGTCACCGGAGCCAGAGGTTCTTGAAACGACTAGAAAGAGGAAGAGGGGAAAGGAGAGAGGAAGTACCGTTGATACTGCGGAAACTAGAACCTCACCCCCCGCGCACAGTTCACCGCCCAAATCTACCAGAGCCGGAAGGAGTGCTGTTAGAGCTGCGGGAAAGGCGAAAGCTGAATCTGGTTCGAGGCAGCAGAGTATTGCAACCGTTGCAACAGCGGAGGATGAAGAGGAGGATGAGGACCGGGATGACGAGGGTATTGAAGGGACACCAACGAGATCAAGGGGAGCGGATACGAAAAAGGTCAGGGGACAATCTTCTACCAGGAAAAGTAAAAGGAAGAGATAATGCGAGTGCCTTGATTCGGCGATAAGTATTTGCATGAGGAAATGGGCATTAGGAGCGAGGCGTTCTTGGTCATTGCTTATACCTGTGTACAACAGTCTTTGTATCATATGGCGCATGGCTTTCATGGCAAAACCTGCAAGACCAAATTAGGTAGTTGGCGGTATTCTTGCTGGAAACATGGATGATTAAGAAGTCCTGAGAAGAGTGACGCAGTACATAAGGTACTGGCCTCAATCTTATGGGGTATAGGCTAGGACGAGAAGGTTCGCGACAAAGCGAGAATGTGGTAATGTGGTAATATGGTAATGAACAGGAACATCTGAAAGGGATTGTAGTCTCAGTATAAAGTCCGGAGAGATACGATTACAAGAACAAACATGTATAACAAATGTTGAACTCTAAAGCTATCAATAGCACAGCCACAAATATGATGATTGGTTTATCCAAACCACCAATTAAGCCTCATCAATTTCTAAAAACCTTAAAACCCCGGCATAAATCCAAGCCGCTAAGGGTTGCCGAAGCTCCAAAGCTCAAGATTCCCCGAACGTCACCTATTTCACGATAACGACAACTTCACCATCCATTGACGTTGCCCACCATGCGTCGCACATTACGGCAATTTGCAGCTGTTAAGCCTGCCAGATATCTCGAGCCCAACACCCCAACTGGTCTCACTGGCCTTAATACCCATCCATCCCCCCGCTCTGCTTTAATCTACCTCTACTCTTCTACCCTCGACAAGCTACAACAATTCCCCTCCACTTCTCTATATCGCCAATCCACCGAGGCCCTCACCAACCACCGTTTAAAGATTGTGCAAGATGTTGTGCCAGCTGGATACAAAGAATGGGCAGCAAAAGCGAAGGAAACCATGGCTGCGCATCCAGAGGTTTTCTCCACCCCAGAAGGTGGCGTACCTTTTGATGGGGGAAGACATATCAAATTGAGTGTAGGAGGGAAAGTTTTCGTGCATTCCAAGATTGAGAAGCAGGTCGATTGGAGCAGGCAGGAGTGGGATGGTGAGGAAGGCAGTGCGGAGTTAGAGGGCGTGAGGACGACACAAGAAAGGAAGGGACAGAGTGTTTTGGGAATGGAAAGGCCCGGTGAGGACGAGAAACAAATTGTCTGGGAAGAAGAGCCTGCGTTGAATGTTGATCAGTGAGTTTGGGTTCCCTCTATGAGTCGAGGAGGCATGGGTACTAATACACAATGGTAGAGTCGAAGAAATCGAGAATAAAATTGGAGCTGGATTGATCGAGGAGGTTATTCAGGTCGCAGAGGGCGAGTTGACCCTCACTGACATTTTGTTGAAAGCAAAAGTGTAAGTCGATATCAAGCTTCCCTTCTAGGAATTGTAACTAATGAGAGATGTAGATGGGAAGATCTAGAGGAGAAGCCTGTCGAGGGACAATGGACATATTTCAAGCGTGATACTGCTACTCCTACTACACAACCACCACCTCAAAAGTAATGCTCAGCCTATCGAAAAATGCTATAAGATTCGAAGAGAAAGAATGTATAGTAGAAGAGTCTGTACATAGAATAAATGCATTCACATCCTCCAAGACTGTTATCCCTGAAAATGATCTACTCCAAATCACACTTGCAAGTGCAAGCAATATTTCTATACTGATGTTTTTTGCCACTGGATATCCGGAAACCAGGAAGATGCTGCCCCCCCCCCTCAAACAATGCAATTTGCGAATCAACGAACGGCCAGTAGCCAATCGTTCAATCACCCATCACGCTCGACTCTGAAGTACTATCTCCATCCCGTTTCTTCACTTGCATTCCTGGCTTCACACCAACAATCGTCCCAAGCGCCCTCATCCAGCCCAACTCCTCGTTTGGTTTTACCGCTCCCCCGATCATGGCGCCGCTACTTGTTCCGTGTCTATGTCTTTCGCTCATACCTGTCTGTCTTCTGTAAATTCTTCTTGGCGGATCCTCGATTATGATAACTTTATTAGACCCGCGTATTCCAGGCGGAGGGGGTGGTGGTGGTGGTGGTTTTGGAGGTCCAAGTCGTATAGGTGCCGATTTTTGTCTCTTGCGGGATTTTGGGGCTGATGCTCCTGTCAACCAGTCCAGATCTGCAGCATTCGTAGCTGCCGGATTCTTCGCTCTAGGAAAATTTCTACCCATCGGGCCACCAGGTTTGCCTTCCATGAATCCAGGGGGCAGTGGAGGTGGTGGAGCCCCACGCGGATGTCCTGGAGCACTTGCTCTCCATCTCGTTTCTCTTTCGGGTAACGGCCACATGTGCATAGTTATTGACCAGCCGGGCTCAATTACTGATTCCCATACTTGAGGAAGGATTATTTCGCCTTCGGGACCAGTGAGATCGTAGTGCCCATCGTTTACATGGGGACCAAGGACATCGACGTGAAGGAAAGCTTGTTTCACTAGTTCTTCCATTCCCTGAATTGACGGTGGTTAGTGAGGAATGTTATAAGTACCATGAAACAATGGTCAGTATTTGAAGATGGTAAAAAAAAGTCGACATACGGCCCATGCTGACACTAAATGAAATGGGAACATGAATTTTCTTCCCACGGCATCCTTAAATTTTATCACTGGTTTTGCTCTTTTGCCCTTTGCAGCTCTACGTGCTGCGGTTTTTCTTTCTTCTTCTAGTCTCCTTTTAACATATTCTTCTTCTTCTCGCTTCATTGCATTTTCTTCTTTCGCTTTCGCCCTCTTTTTGTGATGCTCCTCATCCTTTAGCCTCTTAAGATAATCGAGCTTTTCTTTCTCTAGGCTTATTTGATCGAGCTCCTCTTCTGTGGGCTCTTCGAGCGATTGTGGCAAAGGAACTTCAGTAGGGTCAACATCAGAGACTGGCCGTCTTGGGTAGCTATAATATGTTCCACGAGGACCACGTGGTGTTTCAGATCGCCTGCGTTTTCTTCCTCGGTCTTCTAGAATGATATTATCATGTCTAGAGGTCTCTTCTGTAGCGCGTTTTCGTTCTTGCTCTTCAACAAACTTTCTAGTTGTTTTTCCCAGTACAATCCTTCTTCTCTCCTCAGAGCTGGTTCCATGCTCTGATCGCCGCGGGTGGTCATATTTAATTTCTCGCTCGATTATGTGTTCTTCATAGTCATCCCTGGTGTCCCGGCTCCTTCTTCGTCTTCTCGTTGATTCCCATTCATCGTGCTTTCTCATGCGTCTTTCTAAAGAATGGCGCTCGCGGTTCATGACATCATCTGAAATGGCAGGATCTGGTGATGGCAATCGTTCGCGACGTATCATCTCAGAGCTGTTTCGCTCGGGCCAGTGATCAGAGGTAGACTCTGGTGAAGAAGGTAACGGTATCTCAGTAGGATCTGGTATAGATGGGTGTATTGATACAGTGGCTGGATGTGAGTTCTGTGGACCACCAATGTCGTTATCAAAAGTAGGATCGTAAAAAGGCGACGTGGAGCTCAGAGGAACGGGGTGCTTGTACCGTCGAGCCAAGCTGAAATATCTCCAGCAGAGTGAATCATTCTTCAACCTGAGATTCCGTCCGTAGCTAATCTCATCGTTGACAACCTAAAATACTCATGCCGCCAGTCTGAAATTGGTAACTTGATTCTATTTGCATTTAAAAGGGCTTATGTATTTTTGGGAAAAGCACAGAAAACCAATGTAACCGGAGTAGTTTAGTTTCATAGTTATTTAATGACAATATGTTAAGTTTTAGTTGAATCAAATATTAGATGGTTTGAATTTTTTAATTTGATTAAATATTCAATTTGACGATATATTTAACTTGACGATATATTCAATTTGACTAAATATTCAATTTATAAACAAACTACCTATATATTGTTATTAGTGATTTTATTGTGGGGCGGTGTCATTCCTAAGCTCCGGTAGACCGTAGTGAAATAACCTTGGTAAGTTGGTAATGCTCCCGCCCTCGTACGAGAGCTCATCTAACCCCCCTCCTTCATCTAACTCCCAGGCTCAAGAGAATTACACTGTTTCTTCAGGATCGAGAAATCAGTTACGATGGGTTGAAAAACTTCTTTGGGGTTGAGCTCGAATAGCTCCCTCGCTTAGACGTCTAGGCTTTTTTGGGAAAGGGGGGGCGGGGGTGCCAAGTGAAACCATCTTTCACTATAAGGCTTCACACATACACTAAGTCGACTCACACTAGAAATGAACTATATAACCTTCCAATAATTTCCATAAACCAAATTTATTTTCACAAAATTATATCTCAAACATCCAACAAAAACACTGATACAATCCACTATTATCAACTTTCTTTTCACACTAATACATCTTAAAACTCCAACACAAGTAATGTTTCAATTGCACCACTTTCATAAACTTCTTAACCGATACTACGGTTCAAACATTCAATTCCTGCATTGATTGATACAATCAAATCACGTCGACAATACCTACTACGGCGTCCAATTCGGTACTTACTACCTACCGTATCAATTTGTGCAATCACAGCGTATAAATATTTCAATTCTATACCACAAAATCATTGGAAAAAATAAGACATCTTCAACTACCTACCTTACGATACTTTCTCGCCATGGCGAATACAATCATGTCATCCCAATTACCAAATAAACCGGACAACTCCAAGGGACACTTTCCCTTCCTTCAACTCCCTGCTGAGATCCGCAATACCATCTACGAGATGGTACTATGCGACATACAAGATCCCGAAGTACCCGAAATAGGCGATACACCTCAAAATTTTGATGGTTTCGCTATGAATCGACACGACATCCACCCTCAGCTATTAAGAACCTGTCATCAAATCCACGACGAAGCGAAATACGTCATGGTGAAAAAGAATCTTTTAGTCGAAGTCGAATTCCTTACGGGACGCGGAACACACCTCAATTATGGCCTTTTCGAAATTTTGACTTTGACTAGGGTACCGATTCTTCGTATCAAGCGGGATGCAGAAGTAGGAGGTGATATTAGAATGCCTGGAAATTTTGGTGGTTGTGTCATGCATCATCGAATTTCCATGGTCGGAGGAAGTAAATGGGATCAGCAGAGGGGGGATTCAATGCTACTGTTGCATCGCCACATGGATCAATTCTTTGCTGCTATCAGCCACACAAAGTGGTTCATGTCCATGTTCAACGTGAATGCAAAAACACGTCATGAAGTTGCATTTCTGGACCCTTTTCAAGTTGTTCTCGAGTCTGCACCTGGAAAAAAGCCCGATTTCAGCAGAAATACTACTAGCGCTCGTCCATTTTCCCTCAAGTGGCTAACAAACTTACAAAACAAACTCTTGTCTCCATACCCTGCCGCCCTTAGGGCTTTGCATTCTACGGCAACGAAGAATGGAATCGAAAATGACTACAGTCTAAAGCCCGAAGTAGTCAAAGAGCCCACGAACGCTAAAATAGTGATGAGAGACCTTCATCAGCTGACAGAAGATGGGAACGCCCACCATCGTCGTAAAAGCTACGGATATGCCGAAGTCTACTTCCAGCTTGTGGACTACAAAATTTCTGTATTAATGAACAAGGCCACCAAACAAACAATGGAACTTTTCGAGGAAGACGGAGAGCAGTTCGAGGATCAACTGGAAAATTTGTATGCCTCAATATGCATCAACCGTTCAAAGAACGCTGTCGCTAGTATGCACGTGTATGCAGACAAGAATCGTGATGAACTTCCAGAGCGTTGCGATCTGGTTAAGAATATGGCAGCACAAATCGAAAACCCGATACAGTTTCCGGGGCTCACGCTAGCTCCGGAAACAGCTGCAGAGTTTTTTAAACTACAAGCCGTCGCTTACAGGCTCATGGGAGATCGGGAAAGTATCGATAAAGCCTGGGAAAAGGTTAAAGCAGGGCTCGCGTTACTTCCTGATGACAAGCCCCTTGTCGATGAGGAACATCTAATTCTAAAGATAAAACGCGAACTTGACGAAACTCAAGGCCGCTAGGCGATACTCGAGAAAGAAGAGCAGGCGACCAAGGCCATTCAAAATTGTTAGCATGGGGCACACGTTGACTAAGAGATTTTCATTTGTGACGTTCATGAGAGTCTACTTCTTTCCCGAGGGTGGTAATAGAGATGTGAGGTCAAGACTTTGATTTTTGTCTCTATATCATAGTGAACAGCGATGAGTTTAGCAAGGTGGTGATAGGAATGTGAGGGTCAAGCGTTTGTTTTTTTCTTCTCTATATTATAGAGTATAGCGTTGAGTTTAGCAAATTAAAACAAAATTTCCAACATTATGGCGAGGAGCTCTCCGACTAAATTCAGGTGATTTTCCCCACATTTCCACCCTGTTGCAAGGCCCAATTTTGTCGACTTGGTATGGAGTGTAGTTTGAGTTTTGATCAAGTAGTATGGCAGAAAGCAACAATTGGCTATAATTTACTGTTGCTAACATAATGCGAGTGTCAAACCTTAGTGATTGAGATGTTGGTCACCGTCGCTCACTTTTCTACCAACAGACGGGATCTTAAATCTTTCCAGCCATAACACGCCATAGAACCCAGTCTAGCTTTGATGACTTCCTACCAAACCACATGACTCACCAGGAACGGGTAGAAGAAGATAGGTATGCAGTCCACCCCATTCATAACCAGGACTCTTAGTGTACAAAAAAACATTTGAGTTAACTAGCGGGCCACTCTTTGGGACCGTGTCGTCTGGATAATTCACGGATTAATTAACTCAAAATCGAGCTTATTTTTAATGGATAATTAAAAGATATTGGGTACTTCAACGCCATACCATGATATAAGTCAACTACCCTAGTTTTGGGCCACCCCCCTATTTGGGCCACTTTTTACACCAAAAAACGCCATTTTTGGCATTTTTAACTTTCTTATTTATTAATAGAATTAGTTAAAATTTTAATTATATAATCTTTATATAATTATAATAAAAACTACTAAATTTTAGATTTTAACTATTTTATATAAAAAGTTATAAAAGTTTAAACTTCAAGATTTTTGATTTGTAT
>NGKJ01000011.1:248856-271943 GCA_002162495.1 Myriosclerotinia curreyana
AAAATAATTAAAAATAAACTATAAATTTTTATTACTTTATTATACTATATATTATAAAAAAATCAACTTTTTAATTTAAAATAATAAGTAAATTTTGATTTATTAGTAATCAAAATTTATTCTATACAAAAATTTGTATAAAGAATTTTTAACTATTAATAAATCATTTTCGATTAATTATTTTAAACTATAATTTAATCTTTTTATAATATATATTATAATAAAGTAATAAAAATTTATAGTTTATTTTTAATTATTTTATTTAAAAAGTTATTAATATTTTACAATATTTTCAAATTTGTATGGGATTTATATACAAATTTGAAAATCTAATATTTAACATTTTATAACTTTTTATATAAAATTGCTAAAAATCTAAGATTTAGTAATCTTGATTATAACTATATAAAGATTCTATATATTAAATTTTGTAAGATAATATTAAGTTTTAATAGTTTTATAAGTAAACCAAAATCACTGTTTTTGATGTAAAAAGGTGGCCCAAATAGGGGGGTGACCCAAAACTAGGGTAGTTGACTTAACGTACAGAACAAATCTTTTCATTGCCGGATAACTTAGAAGAGTGAGACCAAAGCTCAGTAAAAACAGTGCGGTCCAAAAAGGATCAAAAGTAAGAAAGTATAGGATGATGGCACCCGCACTATCGGTCGACTGAATTCACCTCTCTATTTTCCGCAAGCAGCGATGCGATGAAAGGTTTTAGATAGAAAACGGAAAATGATGCGAGGAAAATGTGAAGGAGAAGAGAAAAGAAAAACAAAACCCAAAAGACTGCGATCAATGCGACGACGCAGTTTCCGACCTCAATAGGACTACCTCAAATAGACTTGGACGCTTCAAAAGAGTTATAATTGACTACTCTTTCATCATAAAGTTCTCCTAGTAACTACTGCCCGTGGAGAAAACCATGTAATTTTCGTGAAGGAATCTTTGGAATTCTTTAAACAAGTGAGACTTCATACAACCATATCTTCCGTAATCTTATATCAAGTAATAATTAGAAGACAGTGAGTGCTTGCTTGAGCAGGAATGCAGCTGTAGCTGTAGCAGTCGTTGCATCAGTTGCAAAATCTACGCATTGGCCGAATCGATGCTACATTAGCAGGTCTGCCCGGTGTTCCAAGACCAGCAACAGATCTAGATACTACTCTTGCTCAATTCGCAGCAGCCGGATTTGATGCTAGCGACACAATTTCTCTGACGGCATGTGGATATTCATTGGGTCGTGTTCGTATTTTTGACGGATGGAGGTCAATGATTCGATTCAACGCCTGGTGTTTTAGATTCCAACAATATCAACGAGTAGTTGAATAGAATATGAAAATTGGGGGGGGTCCCTCTTTGTACAACAGAAAATGCTGCAGATCGATAGGATTATCGTCTATACATATATGTCGACAATGCAACTGTTCAGATTATGTCCGAAGAGGCGGCATTCCAATCGAAATGCATCTCACTATTCGAGAAGATGATCAACGTCGTACCTAGTGCGGTGACTCTCAAATGAGGTCCAGTCTATAGAATCGAAAGCGGTGGATGTAATGATGGATATCTCGTCGGCTGGGAATTTTTCTATTTCAGGACTTATATCCGAAATCTTTACACTACCACTTAGCCACAACGATCCCTTCCCATTGGAAACTCTTCAACCGCCACTAGTAGCGAGACATCCGACTAGAGGACTTCTGTATTCTGCTCGATAGCCTACTGGCCATCCAATAGCACAATTGCTTCCAGGAAAACAACTTTGTCTTTCAATAATCTGTCTTATCCTGTCAATGACAACATATTAGTCTTGCCGGCACAATCTTACTTCGAATCGAGCACCGGATCTCTTGCCAAAGGCTTTGCTCTTACATCTGCTAGTGGCAACGGGAGTATGAAAGCTATTCTGTATGTCCTAACTGAACGGGAAGGAACTATAAGTCCAAAGGTTGTCCAGCAGACTGTTACTGCCGGAGAGTATATTTACCCTTTACTCATCGAATGCAGTAAACGTTATCTTCCACGAGGACCGTAATCTTCAAAGCTACACAAGGTGAAGCTTCGAGTTGAACTGTGAAGAGTAACATATTTGCTTCGTAGTATAGAAATGAACGTTTGAACGGCCCCCTCCCCCCACTTTTGCTTGTTGTACGCATAGCAATGTATGTACCCAAGTATACGGAGTATACAAACAGGAATAATAATAATGAGACTTATGATATTTTATTTTGACTCATCAGGAAGTTTAATTTCAGGGTCAAACAAAAATATATACTTGTCGGTGTTGGTGATGTGTATTTTTGTTTAAGAAATGGGTGGATCACGTTGACGCTAATGAGAAAGGAAGGAGGTTATAAATTTTCTCCTTTCCTTTTTTCTTTTTTCCCCCTTTCAAATCAAACAACTTCATACCTAGCCAAGAATATCTTACCAATACTTTTCTTTGGTAGGGTCGCCGCCGCCGCCGCCGTCGTCGTCGATCCACTCCTTCCTTTTCTATCTCTATGACTTCCATTTCGGTCCCGCTTTCTCTTTTGTTTGTATCACACCACTATCCCAACTGGAATGATTTAACGTTGAGCAGTCAGCAATTAGCAGCATTGTTACATCTGTTACGCCAATTTCAAAATTGCTGCAGCCATCGCCAAAACTTTCATTTGTCCCAGGTTGCCACGTCGCTCATCACATGTGAGCACCAAGAGCAAAAAGGTTGAATGTGCGAAGAGTAAGGAGAATTGCTTGGGCAGTAGTCACCGAGTAGGCTGAAAATTCTGTACCCGAGTAAAAGAAAAATAATCACGGCCTCTTTAGACTGTGTGACGGCGCCTTCTATGTGTGCAGCGTGCTGCGGCCATGCGGCCTTCCATCTCGCATATATTTTGCGGTTTGGACGGTATCCGAAGATGGTTGGTTCCATGGCAGCATTCATCAGCTTCTAGAAGTCATGGATGTGATATAATCGTCATCACGATTGTGTACCATGACTGGCAAGGGGTCTCCTGTGAGACTCTCCAATAATGCATAAGATTTGCATCACAGCATTGTGCATTAAAGACTTATCTTATATGCTTACGTGGGAAGCAACATGAATCACTCTTATAAGAGATGCAGCAGGACAATAATTTCAACGGCCTGAACATTGCGCACACCACCAGCTTAATAAATACTCCGATGCCATTCCAACACTGTGCAATCAAAATAAACCCAACCAATCCGGTTCCTGGTTCCAACCCATGGCAAACAACCCGGACCATCCGTTCCTATACACCCAAATGGTTGGGTATTATTCCATGCACCTGCTCCAACGCCATCTTCCAGTATCGCCCAAAAGAGATCGCGCCCGACACGGTTCTGTCAAAAGGATTCGGAAACACACAGTATTCTGTTTCCATCTGTTCTTGTGTAACCTCATCAGCTTACACTAAGATGCTGGCTTCCACCTAGAGACAGTTCGTAACTTCGCACCAACCGCAATAATCGTGATCGCCATACTGTTCTTCCTTGCAGCATTGCGGGCAGCAGCTATTGACGATAGGAGTGAGATCGATGATTGCCATCGTGATATATTGCTAAAGCAGTTGTATTCGTGCGAGGGTATGTTATATGAGAGGTTGGAGGATTTGAATGGGCAAGAGGGATTGCTTGTTAAACTTGGATTGACTGATCTTTGCTGGTGATATAGGGCGGAAATATGAATTGTTCAATGCAGCAGAGGATGAGAGACTTTTCGAAGTTTGATGGCCAAAGTCTTTTTTACAAGAGGATCCTGTCAATATATATATACTTACATCTAACGTCAGGCAACAGTCGATTCCTCTGGTATGCTACGCCCAGCTTCTTAATACTTTGGTTATCGAAGCCTACTTACCAAATTCCAACATTGCCTGTTTCATTAATTCATTTCTCCACCGACGTACACGCATGCGCAAGAAAAACAGTAAACAGGGGGTGCATTTCACAGCCTCGGCACCCTTGTCTTGCCCTGCGTTGCTTACAGCGGTGAGAAGAGTGAGGCTTCCATCATCATCAACCCCTCTCCTTTTCTATGCTTCCCCTCGAAGTTTTTAATTGGTCCTAACATCTATCTCACAATCTTTGCTTCTCTCTCACCTAAGCTCATCATTTTCCGCCACAATTCTTGATATCGGCAGCCAACAAGTATCTTCGCACATGCACCGAACATATGCAGGTGAATTGAGGCACATATGGTCTTTAAGAAAGATAAGGCAGGAAGGATTAATAGAGATAAAAAAGACTGCCCTCATGTAATTGGCCAATAGAGCAAACAAATACTCGTACAGGAAGTAAGTTCTGGCTTCATTTTCGTACATTGCATGTACATACAGTAGAGGACTTCTGATGCTGCGCGGGTGCAGCATGTCAGCAATTTCATTGATTCTCTTAGCATAAAAGCGAAATATATGTTAGTAGCGTCTTGAACTCTCTTGCTATTATGGGAATGTTAAAAAGGAATTTGAAAACGATTTGGTATTTCCAAATACAAAGTGCGTCCCCTCCCCCCCTCTTTCTTCCAAACAGATCCCATTTTATCTTCTAGAAAATCCTCCCCTCCTTCAGCCCAAAAGATATTGTTGACTGAGCACTCATTTCTCACGCCAGCCATTACACATATCGTCCGTATGCATAACTCGATCTAATGTACCAGCTAGCACTCCTCGCTCCCTGGCTGCCCTACATGTTCCCCACTCGTACAGACTACGATCTAGAACTTAACCAACGAGACTAAGGCATTGAATTTAATCTGTAATGCTGATATCTCAAATGCGACCGCCACCTTAGACCAGAAGATCCGTCTCTCAATACACGTATACTTCAAGCAAGAAAGATACATGGAAATCACGCAACAAATTGATGATCACTGGTACAGATATCCGTCCTCGGACTATACCTTCTCCCCCATGCTCTAAGTCATACCATGCCTAGTTTGCGTGTTTTTTCTGTTCATTCCACCCCTACCATCACCATTGCGTATTTAGCCAATAACCTACCAGCATTTGCATCAGCTTCATTAACAGCGGCGGGAAGAGGTCGGGCCATGCCGAACTCTGGCCCGTTTCATCGGGATGCTTCTACTTCCCTACCAACCTTTCTTGAAATTCCTGCCGCAAGCTGAAATTTTAGTGGGTAGGGGACGACTATTTAGGCTGGCTGGGGTTTGACGAAAATTGTCTTACTTTCATTTCAAAATTTTATCTTTCCCCTGAGCTTTCGAATCTCCCTCTAAGTACGAAGACTTCCCAAAAAGTCAAGACAAGATCATCGTTGAAAATCAAGTTTGATATCTTCGTAGTTAGAAGCCGGAAACCATCACCACATATGAGATTTCTAGCCGAAAATGCTTTGAAAGTTTGTACAGTTCACCTACACGCCCCGAATAATACGTTTACTCCCTCTACCTATGTCTTGATTGAACTTGAGTTTATAAATTCTCATTTCTCGCACACATACATATGCATTCGGCCCTCTAGAATCATATGCAAAGAAAAGTTTTGGAGCTTGTCTGGGGCGTAATAGTGATGCATGTGTTGTATGACTATCATGGGTTATCTGTACAACTTGTGCGTATAGGAGAAGTCCGGATACTAATCTCCCTGCGCTATATTAACGATCATCTCAAACTCATACGATTTCATGCTTAAATATAAGGCTCAATTGAATGCTGCTCTATCAATTGGCTACAAACTATGTACAGCATGGACATAGTCAGCTATTGGGGAACCAAGGCATCTCCGGAGTATACAGGCCTAGGCACATAATGATTCAACTCTTCAGGAGTAAACAGATATGATAAGAGCAAAAAGATCAAAGCACCGGCTCAACAGCCCTTAGCTTGTGCGGTCCATTCTAAGCCTAAATGACATGAGCGATGCTTATGCCCACGACAGATTACCCCCAAAACTTCAACAATGAAAAGCCGTTGGACCGAGCTGATCCAGGCTTCTCACTACTACCTTACAAAATCTATCGACCGGAAGATCCAAAATCCTGCAGTAACCCCGTAGGATTCATCCCCCTTCTAGAATTGCCCGCATAATAAGCGCCAAGTCCCAGAACGATTTTCATTTCATCTAAGCAAGATCGGGTTTTGATGATCAAACTTCAGATGAGGTATTCGTATCGAAACTTACTTCCTCTCTGAGTCCTCCCTACATCCAAATTCTGACACCGACATTAACCCCCACTCCACTTCACGATCCGCACACTTTGCATCTATAGTCGATCTCCTCAATCTATCGTTACTCGATCGTCCCTCCATTCCCACTCGATCTTCCCTCTTTCATCATAGTACTTCATTGGCAACTCGCTCCGATGAGACTCTCAAGATGGTGCCGCAAAAGCCTTCATGATCTCCAGGGACCGTGGTCGCTTAAAACCACATCTATCCATGATAAGAACATACTGTTGTGGCTCACCCTCCAGGATCTAGTTTCCAAATTCGCATTTCTCCTCCAATGATATCCTCCAATTGAAGCTAAACCCGGCTTAACGAAGATCTTCTTTTTTACCCGTTTCCTCCACAGCGTTTCTTCAATGGGAATAACCGTCCTTGTCGAGTAACCCTGCTTCAACCCCTCATTACTGGGTCAGGAGTTAGGAATCTTCATCACATCACCTTATTCTTCTTCAAACTTCTTCAAACGTTCTCTGTCAATCACTCCCCGGAAAGATAATATGTGGAATATTTTCATGTAGACTCTCTCTTGCTTTCTTTCCATCCACACCAGCATTCTCACTTCTTGATAATGACTCCTTTCGCACGATCTTCCAGCAGTACTGCATATCCCAAAAAGCCCAGGGAATCGATCTTCACCAGTCTATCTACCGAACTACCTGTGAATCCCCCAAATTTGGCTCGTTTCGGTCAACCATTAATATAATGGGCCATGACCACTATGCACCTGATTTGGAAAACACGCATGCCATCCCAATCAATTCCAACAGCCAATTCAATATTCATGGGACATATTATTGTTCACGAACTATAGTATCGTGGGGGTGATCACATCACCCCCAACCTTTCATTTTCGACTCTCAGGCCGCTTTCTGAGGATACTGCACTGCACTGCGCCTGCGAAGATGCGAAAAAATTACGTGTATAAGACGATATTGCACTGCTTCTGCGACGATAAGGGTGCTTTTCGGCAGTAAACCTTTAAGACGGGAGCAATGCATATTGAACCTTACTACTTAGCGGTCGAACTGACGAATGGACAGATTTCTGATAGTGACATAAGGCTAATATGCATAAGCAATCTATATAGTTTCAACCCCCACCAGCAAAAATCAGACAAGCATGCCCTCCATACTAGATATTCGACACCGTTTAATATCATACAAAGGCTCTTGAGATGCACCAGAAAGGCAAAGATTTGTCCAGCAATGTATTTTCTTCACTGCTTTGCCCCACGCTAGGCAGGAACCCACGGATACCATGCATCTGTGATCAACAAATTGATCGCCAAGAGCAGTCTGGTCCCTGTACCGTGGGTATACATCAGCGGATAAATATGTGCCATGCGTTCGTTTGTGTAACTGACACTGACCAGCCAAGGAATATATGCCTCTATTTTGAAAATTCCATCGATGCTTATACAGTGGCTCGAAGAAGTACTCTATAGACCGTGCTCAGTATCTAGTGTTATTGTATTCACTAGAAGTCTAGTTTGGCAATTTGCTGACTTATCGCTTCAATTGTTTACCGGTACAGATGGATAAAGGCAGGGCTTGTGCTACTCTCACCGAGCGACAATCCTGTGCCTCTATCTTGCATGTCTTTATCTTGCACAAGATTGTAAGACAGGGTCCACGAGTTTCTGTTATATCTGGAGTGCGGAGTGTACAATGGATAATATTGCTAACGGAATATTAGGACCGTGGTATAACACTGCTCGCCTCATAGCCCCTGAAACTAAGAGCAGAGTGCTGACAACTTTTTTTGGTCTGCGTGTAACGCTACCTTGATATTTCTCGGATATCTGGTATTCCGATTCTATATTCAATATCCCGAGTTTAGAATGTAACTGTACACCCTAGAACTAACATAGATAGGGAAAAGTGATATCACCTCATGGATATCACTTCATTTTCAATATCATGGCAGTCCAAATTGGGCTTGAAGGCAACAACATATACCTTTGTTGTGCCACGCCAAGTCAATAAAAACGTTATAAGTCAAGCATGCAAAGAATTCAGTTATATAGTCAGAGTATATGTAACGATGTTCAATTTTACGTAAGGTGGTGTAGACCCCATGCCCTTCTCTATTCTCCACACCCCCCACTTCAACCCCCTCATTCTCCTTCCCCTTTATCAAGAAACACGCCAACCCCAGCTAAACCAGCATTAATAAGAGCCATTGTTATAAGAACAAAACACCCCTCCCCAATGCCTCAAATATGCATGCCTGCTCAAACGATGTGCACTTACCTCCACATCCCCCCACCCTCTTAACATTTCAATAAAAAGTAATAAAGACCCCCATATCACTTTCGATATTTATCCTCAGTATGAAGTATTGAATGCATTGTACAACAGTGACTCCTTATTCATTCCCATCGGGAAATCACTTGGACGTTCTGGGAAGTCTTTGATCAATAAGCATATAGAATTTTATCATATTAGGGCAAGCCCTAGAAATGTTCGATTTCAGTAGTACTGCTAGTAGATTTTAGCGAATTGAGCTCTTACTTATTGCGAGAAAGACCGGAAAATAAAAAGGAAGATATTTAATAAATATCAAGCATATGTCTTTTCAAGGGCTTAGCCCCGGGATTGGAAATCGTTAAGTCCTTGAAGTTAGAATAGTTCTCATAGTAGTTGGCTCTTTATATCATTCCTTTCCATCAATCTACATGATAGAACTCCCAACGTTTGCAGAACTGCTTTTGGCGCAAGGTTATTTATCCCCTTTTACACTAACTCTATTCAATAATGTGTTTCCAAAAATGCGATTTTCAGTGCAGAAATTGAAATATTTCTGCTAATTACCTGTAATTCAACCATGAAACTACTCAACCAATCAAAAGCCGATGAAAAGATTGTTCTACAATAAATATTCTGCAAATATCTAAAAGCTTGTCGAGTTTGAAACAATATCCATGAAATTAAAGATAAGTAAGTTAGGAATATATGTTACGAACTTATATGTGGTCTCTTCTAAAGTTGCTAAGGCATCAATGTTATGAATGGCCTTTAACCGAATAGGGCTTATAGTATTTACCTACAGCTCTCCGCTCTTCAGATCTTCTTCTTGAATATTTATTAGATTTTGACAAATACAACTACCAAGTTCATAATTCATATTCGTCCCTGTAGCAATACAATATATTGAAAGTTTTCGGTCTCAATTTCTAAGTGAACTTTCAGCATATCACTACCCACTACCCACTTCCAATTCCAATTCCACAACCAAACCATTTGATGACTTATAAACCCATCAATCAATACCTTTGAATTCGTAATACGATTCGCTGAAGAGCACGCAATCTCTATAATTAGGTGAAAATTTGCTAGACTACACATATATCACGATTATATGAAAAGAAAGGAGCATGACATGATCTTTTCACCAGAAGCTCAATTGATGTGCCAGAGGGCCAAATTGTAAATGTCATCGATTTCTGTATTGACACTACTTTCAAGTTGGTGTAGACGCGTCCCAAAATATCGTTCATTGTCAATATCTAGGAGATGTCACGCAAATTGCCCTGGTGGACGGCAATTTCAAATGGCAGAGGATGGATCTACAAGGATGCTTCATATTTGCCGACTCGTTCGTCTGTATACCGGGCTCAAACGCCGTATGCCACGATGGTTCGTCGCTCGTCCTGTTTTAAACATTGAGGCGCGTGCCTCGGTTAGGTTCTTGAACCTTTAAGAGGCTGTTGTGTTACGATGGCTGCCCAGATATCGCAAGCTTCTTCCGAAAATTGTAGCAATGAGAAACTTTCCTAGACCTTAGAGAGACAAGGAAAAACAGGAACCAAGGATATAATTGATCATTGCGTAGCTGATCTCAAGGGAGAAAGAATCGAAGTTGAGAAGCAGAGATTTCGTGAGAAGATTGAGGCTGTGGAACTGATCCCAACCGAAGCTTTTCAATGGAATGTCAAGGGCATCAGTCACTTTGTAAGTTTCCTATGACTCTAGCTCGGAACAGCCCACTCACTGGCTTGAATGATTCTAGTGCCCGAGGTCGCTGTTGAGAGTAGTCTGAGTACATTCGCTTTCATCACTTGGAACTTCCCGAAAAATCAGGTCGCCAACACTATCTTGATTCTTCGCGCCCTTCCTTTGCAGCCGTCACCGCTACCTTCGTTCACACATACTTGGACAATGGAAAGGAGATCTGGGCTAAATGTAAAAACTCTCGATCTGGTGGGAAAGACATCCACAAACGGCTCATGAACCACTATAAAGAGGTACCTGATTGGTGGTACGGAGCCCTCACTCTCACCATTGTTGATCTTAGTATCTTCACTGTCCGCTATTGGGATTCTGGGTTGCCAATCTGGGGCTTCATCGTGGCAATCTGTGGTATAGACTTCACCCCCATAATACCCGAAGGGATTCTAGAGAGCGCAACTAACTAGAGAATCTTCCTCAAGATCATCACTAAGCTAACTGCAGGTTACACATGACCCAGCAAACCCATCGCTAACACGATGGTAAAATTCTATGGATACAATTCCGTCAAGCACGGTCTAGAATTCGCGCAAGATCTCAAACTAGGACAGTACATGAAGACCCCCCCACGAGGACTCTTCGTCGAACAATCATACGCCCCCGTCCTCGCAACAGCAACACAAACTAGAGTCCTCAGATGGATGCTGAGTCACATATATAACCTCTGCAGTCCAAAAAATACACAGCCATTTACATGTGCCATCGCAAAAGTCGCCTATAAGGCCTCGCTAATCTGGGTTACGATTGGTCCTCAATATATGTTCCAGGCTGGAAATTATGTAAATCTTCCTCTTCGGGCCGGTCGTGACGATCGCCGTATACTACATTTATCGCTGGTACCCTAATAGCTGGGTTCGATATATCAATGTACCCGTATTCTTCAACGCTGCTGAAAATATTTCACCCGCCAATACAACACAGTATTACTTTTTCTTTATATTTGGATTCCTATTCAATTTCAACACCCGGAAGCGCGTGTTCGCTTGGTGGAACGTATAATTGTATGTATATCCCATCCATCCCAACCATCATCATTATAATCATCATCAATATCATCCATCACTCTAACTAGAAGAGATAAAAGCCATTTCCAACCCCACAACCAACACCCTCCCCTACCAGATCTCCTCCAAGCATCCATGGATACCGGAACAGCACTCGCCACCATGATATTTTCCTTCGCACCAACACACAACAGCATAAAACTGACATGGTAAAAAAATACCGCTGGTTTCAACACCGACGATGCCAATCCCGTCTCGTATCTGAAGGTTGCCGCTGGCGAAACCTTCGTAAGAAAAACCGATGAATTTCAATCGCATTAATGTATACAAAAGCGAGTGCGGGAGTGTATACCTTGTGGAGTATTTACTCGTGGTCTTTGGGATGGATGTAATTGATGTACGCCTAGGTTATTTAGACTCCAGGCATTATACATAACTAGGTATATAGGAACACGAACACCAGGTTGCAGTATCCAATATTAAAATCGCAATAATAAGAACAGAACAGTACGAGTAACAAAGTAACGATACATTCTCCCCGGATAAAAACCAACATGGCTGTACAAATGTGAAGTAAACAACAGTGTAGAATATTCAAGACAGGAAGAACAGTCCAAGAGTCGAGAAAAACTCCCATTGGAATCCGCCATGCGTTCCAGGCATTCCTGAAATACTGAGGTTCATGAGTACCAGTATACCAGAGCAGTAGAGAGAGCATGATCAAGTCGAGATGGCTAGATATCAAGTACGTATGAAAACAAAGTCACTTCTGCACAGCACCCCCAAGTGCACAGCTCATCACATCACATCCCTAGGGCGGGGTTCTCCCCATATTGCTTAGACTGACATGGCATGCTAACACGTTCAATATACGAGAGTAAGACGAAAATATGTACTTCATACTATCGAGTGATTGCTTAATTCAAAATAGTATAACAACAAATAGTAGATAACTACCTAATTGAGATGGAGATTCCAGAAACCCCGTCCAGGCAATGAAGTGGAGACCATGAAACCCCCAGATAAGGTGGGAGCGATGCATGCGAGTGACCCCCATGAAGAAAACTCCTTGCCCAAGCCAACCCAAATCAACCCAAATTCAAACTCAAGTTGGTATCAAAATCAGAAATTCAAGCAAGGATATGCTACCCCGCTCCCTGAAATGCTTTTCGCACTAGCTTATCGATCCCCAGCTCCCATGAGCACCGCATTTTCATACGTGTCTGACACTTCGTTCCAGGTTCGTTTTCAACGTATTTACTGCCGTCAGGGCAAACGGCAGTTCCTTCCTGCTCTAACCGCAACATCCGCGGCTCATTATGACCAAATGATGAAGTGCCGTTCAATCAGCCTAGTCCCCTCATGTCGACCATCAGGTAGTCTGCTGCTTTCCCATCCACTTCTCTCATCTCTTCCTCTACACACAGTCTTCAAGCCAAATTTGCCAAACTAGCAATAACAGCGTTCATGGCATCTTTATCCCACCTAACGTACTTGCCCTTCCCCTTATCAACTTCATGATACTTATCCCAGAATCTGCCATACAACTTCTCTGTCAACAAATGTATTTCTTTCGCCACAGCTTCTCTCACTTCTTTCTCCATCATCAATGACTTATGTCTCTGTAACAAATCGTCAAAGGATTGATTAAACATTTTAAATTTCTCCTTAATCTGATCTTTCTCTTTAGAATTGAGACCCTTAACAATGGCGGCACTATCGACGGTGGGAGCAGCGGACCCTGATTGTGGGCGTGCGTTACCGCGATTTGTGTACTGAACATCCAGTAAGTGAACAGGGGGTCCCTTCCACGCCTCCGTGTAAAGAGTTGTGCCATTCTTGACCCATTTCTCTACCTCTCCCATCCTTGGCGCTAGTAATTCCCTTAGGCTACTCCCCTCAATCATGCGCATAACAACTGTGGCATTATTTGCAATGAACACCCCCAAGATAGGTTTACCACCTTTGAGTAATGCTTTGGCTCTTTGTTCCAGACTCGAGAGAAGAGCTTCAATTGTATCGATGCAGTAATGGGCGAAGATCTGCTTCCCATCTGCATTGACGTCGAACGATTTAAGACTCGGGATGTGATCGGTTGAACCTTGAGGGGTGGCAGTAGATTTCCAGCCACCATCACCAATTGCTATCATGATACTGGAGATGGGGCGGAGAAACTCGACCATGGTCTGCAATCGCGTCATAGTTTCAGTGGTAATTGGAACTGTGGCGGCATCTGGAGGTAATACCTGTAAAAGGTTTATTTTTCGTCGAGTATCGTCCAAGAGTTCGGCGAGTGAGCCTTTGGCAGTTTCTCTTATAGGTTTGAGAGCCGCTGCAAAGGAGGGTTTCAATTCTCCCGTCCTATTTTCCAAGTTTGAAGAGAGGTTTGAGATAATCTCAACGATTTCGTAAGCCAGGTAACAATCAGTCGTCATATTTGACTTGATGTGATTATTCAATTCTCGAAGAGTTCGTGACAATTCTGATATAGCTCCTTGACAAGTCAAATTGAAAACCTTTGCCCATTCATCACGAGTGAAGAGAGCACATATGTTATCATATTCAGCCAAGAAAGCTCCCTCCATACCCTCCGCATATTCTTTGATTCCATTCGTTCCTCGTCGATACATGGCATCTGGAGTCTTCTTCTTCGCGGTATTCATCGATGCAGAGGCTAGATTCTGAAGTGTAGTTACTAAAAAGGGACTCCGAACATTTGCATATGATTGCATAACTGGTGATTCCGTAACGTATCCATTTTCTCTGACAGCTGAACCTATAGAATTCGCAATGAGACCCAATCTTGTAGTTTTGTCTTGAGATAATAGAGGAAATGGTTGATTTTTAGTAATATAATGCAGAGGTTCGAGTGGTTGTGAATCTTCTTGAAGAAGTCCCTGAAAATAGGCGTCCAATTGTAGATTCCCCGATTTTGTTAACTTGCTAAGCTCAACCATGGCTTGTTGATTCGATCGCAAGTTCGTATTTTTCATATCGTTCAGAGCTTTATTGGCACGCTTCACGGAATTGAGGAAAACTGCCAGTCCGGCCGCTTCGGGGCTATAACATGTTAGTGAAGCCTGGAAGTCGTTGACGACCATGCCACATACCCCTTCCTAATGATATCCTCTTCATTGCTCTTGATGTCTGATGGTTGTCGAAGTCTATCAATTGCTGTAATAACGCCTTCGATATCTGCGAAAAGATATGAGAATGATTCAAGTATTTTGGTTGGGTGAGTACTTACTCTTCCCGAAATTCTGGAGCTTCTGAGTTTTCCCATAAATCGGCCCAATGGCTTCCTGTACCCCCTTTCCTGTAGCATCCAATCTCCCTAAACTTGCTTGAATCTTCTTTGTCAATTGACTTGTCTTCTCCAGTCGACTTTTTAGTACATCGACCTCAGCTCTCGCTTCCTCGTCAGCTGCTTGTCGTCCTCCCAAGCTTACTGCCATGTTTGAGGATGCGAGGGACCACCCTCTTCGACCCACGGGTACGGAGTTGAACATATTGTCATCTGTGGGGGGATGACGCTAAACTTGATATGGGTGATGAACAGGCGGTGGAATGAGGCAATAAGCTTAAGGAATATCAGATAACTATTTCAAGGTTATTATGTGATTATGTATATGCGGATGAAGTTGAAGTTGTGAAGTTGTAGATATTAGATATTTAATAAAGAGGGATGAGAGTGAGAGTGAGATTGAGAGTGAGAGTGAGAGTGAGTATAACTTCATTTTTGCACTTTTGAGACAAAGTGAATCGTTTAATGGTAAGATTACCTACCTAGTTGGTAGTACTGTACGGAGTATATTATTCATTTCAAAATTGGAAGGCACTACCACTCACCCGCAATTGGACCCACGCATTGTGTTGCATTAATATGAATATGAATATACTCTTACCAAGATAGAGGGGATAAGTCAAATTATCATCTCAAAAAGCATCTCGTCGCGGAAATTATATCTTCATTTTTCCAGGTACAAAGTATATACCGGTAGATATCATACATACATAGTAAGTGTCTTTCACGTTCTCGACTCATCACATGCAAAAATTGGGTTGTACCTGTGGCGTCAATGACATAAGACTTCCAAGGCATAGGGAGGTTTATATCAACTTTTCCTTTTCCTTTTCCTTTTCCTTTTCCTTTTCCTCTTCCTTTTCCTCTTCCTTTTCCTCTTCCTTTTCCTCTTCCTTTTCCTCTTTTCCTCTTTTCCTTGCTGATTTCCATTGTTCTTTTCTTTTCGTTGCGTTGCTCTAGAACAAGAACATGACATGAACATGGTTGTCAGTATTAAATCCATGCTATTCCTTCTAATCGCGAATTGCGCTCGGAGTCATTTCCTTTCGTTCCTTTCGTCATGTTGAGCGCAAAAGTTTCTCGACGTTTGTTGCGACCATCATATTCACAACATACTATCCTGCCATGTCAAGTATTCTATTCTACCACATTAATCAATAGGCGTATTACCTATCCTCACATCAGACCGCTGACGATAAGTATTTTCGGATCTTCCCAAAAAAAATCACAAGCCAAGATGTCTTCGTACTCTCAATACTCAAGACCTTTGGTGAGGGTGACCTCCACGATAATGGCTCTAGGTCTTTTCTATATTCTCTACCAAAACGATTACCTAGACATACAACCCTTACCTGCTACACGAGTACGCGCAAAGAGACCGCCAACAGAAGAAGAAAAAGCTGAAGCGCGCGCAGAGAAAGAAGCTATCAAAAATACGAGAGAACTTTCAGCATTACCTTTTCCAAAAGATGCCGCTGCAGGAGATGGTTCGGCATGGGGAAGCTTTATTGGCACATTTAATAATTTCTCTATAATGTCTGCCGAACAATGGAAAAGCATCTCGCAGACGGTTGCAGGTTATTCGGATTATATAATGCCGGATTGGGCTAAAGTTCTACCGGAATACATTGAGAAATTGAGAAGGGAATTAAATATGGCACCAGGATCTTTGGCAGATGATATATGGAAAGAAGCTCAGGATCCAGACATCAATCCCGAAATCGAATATTCGGCCTCTGTACGAGTTTCGGATGACATTTGTGATGAGGAAAAGGAATTTTTACAAAAGAGAAAACTTGCGACGAGAATAGCTCTTGCGAAATATCTTGGACTCCCGGAGGAGACTGTTCATCCAGATGATGTTCCATGTATTGCAATGGTAGGGTCTGGAGGTGGTTTACGAGCTTTGGTGGCTAGTACTGGTTCGATGTTAGCGGCTTCTGAGGACGGTCTGTTTGATTGCATAACCTACACTGCAGGCGTTAGTGGCAGTTGTTGGCTTCAGACTCTCTTTAATTCATCACTCAGTGGACGAAGTCTTGATAGATTGGTTGACCACTTGAAAGCTCGCATTGGTATTCATATTGCCTACCCTGTCGATGCATTGTCCGCTCTCAACTCCGCACCCACCAATAAATTTCTCCTAGGCGGCTTTGTTGAAAAGCTAAAAGGCGATCGCAATGCGGAAATCGGCTTGGTGGATGTGTATGGTTTACTACTGGCCGCGCGATTACTGGTACCAAAGGGCGAGGTTGGTGTGGACGATCGAGATCTCAAAATATCAAATCAACGAGATTACATCAAAAATGGCGAGAATCCAATGCCTATATATACAGCAGTGCGTCACGAGATACCGATAATGGATGAGTTAAGCGAGAAAGAGAAACAGACAGAAACCGCTTCTGAGGCCACGAAAGAGAAAGCTGTTCGTGAAGCGTGGTTCGAGTGGTTCGAGATAACTCCGTATGAAATGTTTTGTGAAGAGTTCGGTGCAGGGATTCCAACTTGGGCACTTGGTCGAAAATTCGAAGGTGGAAAAGACGTTCCTCATGAAGAAACAGGATTACGAACTCCCGAGCTTCGATTACCACTTCTACTTGGAATTTTCGGAAGTGCTTTTTGTGCCACGTTGAGTCACTACTACCGAGAAGTCCGGCCTTTGGCCAAGGGTTTAATGGGATTTGGCAGCATCGATGATTTGATTGAAGGACGAAATGAAGATCTAAGCAAAGTTCATCCGATCGATCCAGCTAGTATCCCCAACTTTGCCTACGGAATGGAAGGACAACTCCCGGAGTCTGCCCCAGAAAGTATATACCAAAGTACGCATTTGAAACTAATGGATGCGGGGATGTCCAACAATCTGCCTATCTACCCGCTACTCCGACCAGGAAGAGAAGTCGACGTGTTGATTGCATTTGATGCGAGTGCAGATGCCAAAACAGATAATTGGTTATCTGTTGTCGATGGATATGCAAGACAGCGTGGCGTGAAAGGATGGCCGATTGGTGTTGGTTGGCCAAAACCCAGTGACACCGCTGAGAAAACAGAACAACAATTGGAAGAAGCCCAGGCTGGTTCAGTCGCAGAAGCAGAAGCCAAGCTTGTACAAGCACAGGAGGAACAAGTGACACATCTGGAAAAGGTGGTTTCAAGCGAGGACAATCCAAGGAGCCTAGATGCTGAAGATAGTGGTGATCTTGGCTATTGCACTGTTTGGGTGGGTACGACAGAACAACGTACCGACAAAGATGAACCACCGATATCCAAAGCGGTGAAGGAAGATTGGCAATTGATGGAAACGAATGCTGGTATTGCAGTAGTATATCTACCATTTCTTGCGAATCCCAAGGTTGAGGGTGTTGATCCAGCGATTAGTGATTACATGAGTACCTGGAATTTTGTTTATACCCCGGATGATATCGATAATGTTGTTAAGTTGGCGAGGGCAAATTTCGATGAGGGGAGAGAACAGGTCCGAGGGACGGTGAGGGCAGTTTATGAGAGGAAGAAGAGGATTAGGGAAGAAAGAGAGGCTAGGGAGAGAGAGGAGAGGTTCAGGAGGAAAGTCAGATTGGGAATTGTTGGAAAGAAAGGGGAGGGAGACCATTTTCATTTGACATGAAGAGGGTAGTCGAATTTTGGAACATTGATAAGACACGTGCTTCGAACCGGTAACAATGTCTTGAATCCTTGACCAGATCCACCCATGCACATTTCGCCACGATAAGAATTAATAGAGATCTGAGACATATCCGGCTGGTAAAGGAAAAGAAACCATCAGAAACCCATATTTAGGTTCGTCCCAGCGCTGAAGTTCGGTTCATATGGGCCAATACTTCAAGAGTGGAGATGCTCCGGTCCATTTTGGGCCGACTGCAGACAACTTACCGCTACTGTATTAATGGATCTGGGACACGCGATGGGTCGGTGAGCTGAATTTATTCCATTGATTCGCAATAATAGCCGCGAATGGATCGATAATGCTCGCTTGGAGATACTTTCTGCTTTTCCTGCCTTGGCCGAATAAGTTAGAGTTATTCCATCGATAATGATGCGGCGGCATTGCTCGGCCAAGAATTCCCCACAGTCCCCTTTATTTTATAGTGGTTTATGAAGATTACTGAACGAGAGAAAGGACCGGTCGATCTATTTTTTCTTGAGGGAGGTTTTATGTTTGAATATAAGATTTCCCGAGGAAAACATTGAAAGATCGGTGTCCAAATTGAGGAAATTAGATGTTTTAGTAAATATTTTGGGAGGGGGAGAGAATTTAGATGTCCTTCCACTTGTGGAAAATATGTAAAGCAATACCGTACATGAAAATAAACTTGCTGTCAATGTCTTATTCAGATGAGATGATGTTTCAAAACGTATGAGCCGTTACCCTTAAATTATACAACCGAACGCCAATGAATCGTCGCATCTCAGCACATTTGGAAACCAAACTCGTGCTGGATTTATACCTCATGATAATAATAATCTATAGATTCTCGTAACATTTCTCTCGCCCAAGTTTATCGGTAATAGGGACGACAAGACTAGACAATCAAGGCAAGACGCCACGATATATGTTGAGTGTATGGTGAGTATACAGTGAGTTTAGGGGACCAATTAAGCTGTGAGTGGCTGTGCAAGGCAAGGGCTCCCGTGCTCTAGGTTCGTGGTTCAGGGTTGTAGGTTCGTGGTTCAGGGTTCTGGTTGTAGTTCAGGGGTTCTCCTCAATAATAATGCTAATCTTAGATTCTTAGGATCTTGATCTCCGGCCGTTCGTTAGTTAAGCGATGGATGGATGGCTGGTTCAATTGGGGTTCTTGGCTAATGATGGGTGGCCCAGGGTGGGTTCTTTTTGAGGGTTTTTTGTGCCAGCTTCTGGAAAGCTGAGGCACGCGAGCATTTATTTAAATGGGATGATGGGACGGGATGAAGGATGAAGGATGAAGGAAGAGGGAAGAGGGAAGAGGGAAGAGCGTTATTTCATAGGCATAGTCGTGATATATACTAGGTAGATATAGATATAATGAGAGAGAGTACTTGATGTGAAGAACCACGGAACTGAATGGTATTTACAAGTGGTAATGAATACCTTGATGCACTGAACTCGGAATTGGCCGCTCAAATAATAAGTAGTAAGACTTATTACTCGTACAAACTACTTGAGATGTTGATGGGAGGGAGAGTCAGACGGCTGTTGGCTCGCTAACTCGTTCGCAGCGTATTTGGTACTTGGTATTTGTATACATTTGCACTAGGACTCTGGCAACTTGTGCTAAGGTAGGGCCCGAGGATCAATGGTGGCGGCACTGGTGGGTACGAGGTTTGGTGGGGGGATTAGCTGAAGATATGCGGGCGTGCAGATTTGGATATGCAGATATGCAGATATGCAGAAGTGCAGATATGCAGAAGTGCAGATATATGCAGATATTGTAATTCATAGATGGATGAATGGATGGATGGATGAATGTGAAGTTTTACGAGGATGCATGAGGAGATTTGATGGATCGCGTGATGAGCCTTATGGAATGACCGAAGAAGAATTCTATGTTGTGTAAAATTGGCGAGAATAATGAAGGGGGGGAGGAGGAGGGGGAAAGGAGATTGTTCGGGAAAGAGAGTTATTCATCTATCATCTATCATTCGTTGTTTAAGTCAATAATAATAATATTTAATACTTAACTCAGGATTAGATGGTTTATGCTTGGATTCTTGTCTCAGATTTCGCAAAACCAAAGTCAATTCCCAACACACTACTAAAAATTCCCCATTGATTTATATCCACAATTTCCTTGTATGAATATTATATAGAGAAAGCTCTTTATATCTTTATGAGTCCTGTTTCTTTTATTTTTATTTTTACTTTAATAAAACAAAATAAAACAAAATAAAACCTTCTTTCCTTATTTACTTCTCTTATTATTGTTATTTTTAATTTTATTGTTGTTATTTTTTATATAAAGTTATAATAAGTTTATATTCTCGAATTCACTTGTTTCGTCACTCTGTTTCGTCACATCCATCCATCCATCCATCCATCCATCCATCCATCTACAAAGGAAAACTTGACTTGGCAAGACTCAGTTCAGATTCATATACAAACAAATTCAGCAAAGCCAATTGATATATTAATAACCTAGAAAAAGGTCATCTCGACCTGCCGACCTGCATTGCATAAGAAGGAAGAAAAAGAAATCGAAATACCACACGCCATACCATACCATACTACCATTCAAAAGCGGAAGGGGAATGGGAAAAGGAAGGGAACTCGAATCAATCGGAATTCGGAATCACCTCTATCACAAGCCGTTATACATAAATGAACCTCAAGTCGCATTCCTTCATTCGACTTCCTACAAGTTACAACTCTTTATACATTCCACAACCTCCATTTCAACGCATACCAACGTCTGTCGCTTTCAACTACGTAACCAACCTCTCGTTTATTCCAATTACATACTTCTACCTATTATTTCTCCAATTATGAATCCAACAATGACACCACCACTCTCAATGTCTTCACGCAAGAGATCCTCTTCCATCTCATCCATCGAGTCTTTTGATTCGGATTTCTTCGAACAAACCTATGTACCACTCTCGAATTTACCAACCCCACCTCTGACCTCTCACTCATACGATACCACAGCGGCACAATCACCAATATCCCTTTTCAGCTCAGATGAGATCCTTGACCCCAAGTTCTTAGGTGTGTAACCTTCCCAAAACGTTCAGCCCAATTCTTCACACCATCAACCTTTTCTGCAGGACATTCAGGCTAATCATAAATCTACAGGGCCAGCAATCCATCTTACAAATCTAATACCTTCCTCAACCTCTCTAACCGATCCATCAACCCAACTCGTACATGCACTATTAAGCCGAGCCGACCTTCCTATTGAAATCCTCGCTCTCGCAGTCTGTATCCTTGATTCCCTAAACTCACGCTTCGCACGATCATGGCGTCTTTCATATCCTCTTGAATCACCTGAAGATCAATTACTCGAGCAATATAACTTCCCCCGTCTCCAAGCTGCTGAAGAACAACACATCGATAGTACACACCCCGAAGTAATAATACTAGCAGCACTCATCCTGGCGACGAAGTTTATAGATGATCAACAAGGTACCACATTATACTATGCGCAGCAATGGGCCAAGGGATTATGGAGTTGTGATCAAATCAATTTCACCCAAAGATCTATCATGGAGAATTTAGGCTATAGATTACTACCACTCTGGTCTCATGATATCATTGAAGAAGCTAAACATGACATGGCGAGAGCGGCGAAAAGACAATCTTCGACGTCGTATTGTATGCAGGATTGGTCAATATCAATGACAAATTGTGGTATTGCTGGTAGACCCATGAGTTCTGGGAAAGCATGTCTAGGAATCGATGGGGAGAATACACCACAACCTACGCCTGTTGAAACTCCTATGATTGAGAATTTGGGAATAGGAATTGAGAAGCCGCTGGGTGGTACGTCGATTTTGAGTAGGGAGACGAAGGGGGCTTTCGGTGGATTACCACTTGGAGAAGAATATGAGCATGTGGATGTCGAGAGGTTTCCATCATATGTGGATCCTTACTCACTCATGAGACTATGAATTTTGTTTGAGGCGCAAGGGTTAAAGCTGGAGTATTGATGTATTATCATGACGTCATGATAATTTGGAAGTCCGAAGCAGGAATGAATGGAACAGAGTTGCTCATAGCATTTCGTCGCGGCTCTATAATTTTCTTTTCTCCGCATCTCTCTACTGGATGGACATGCACGGCTTTGGGGTTATCGAGCTCAGATTCGGGATGGGTGGGAATGGCATGGAAAAGGCGCTTTATACCTGGTAAGATTCGGACTGAGGTCTGGGTCTTTTCTTGCTTTGCTTTGCTTTCAGAACTCAAATACCTAGCTACCTAGTAATAGTATTAATTGTAACAGTCAATATACATTCCCTTGCTTCTTACGTTGTTTTTTCTTCCGCCTTTTCCATATCTGATTCTGATTCTGATTCTGATTCTGTATCTATGTTTTCGTTTTTGCGGCGACGACTTGGGAGGTTCAGTCCAATGCGTAGTCTTCCAACATCACATCCGTCTACTTTTTGATTGGTTGGTGATAGGGTGATGAATTGGTGATAGATGGGTGAGGCGATAGTTCCAGATCAATCTATCCTATCTATCCATCTATCCATCTAGCCGTGGATCCAGTGTTCCATTGTTCTATCATTCCAGTGTTCTATTGTGCAACAGATTAGGCGTGATGCAGTCAGTATGCACATGCAGTCAGTATGCAGTCAGTATGCAGTCAGTATGCATGCGTGCATGCAGCTATGCAACTATGCAGCTATGCAGTTGATCGGGTGAGATGGATGGGGTGGCGTGAGATAGGGTGAGAATCGTGAGATGGATGGATGGATGGGGTCGGAATTGTCGAATGGGATGGTTTCTATTATGTTATAGAGTGGTATTATGGTTATAAGGCGGTATTGTAGGGCGGTATTGTAAGGCGGTGTTGTAAGGTTAGCTGGGGGTGGGTTGTGGGTTGTGGGTTGTGGGTTGTGGTTTGCGGGGG
>NGKJ01000011.1:271955-364233 GCA_002162495.1 Myriosclerotinia curreyana
GGGGAGGGGGGAGGGAAGGAAAGCTTGAGAAGGTTGTACGATGGGTGTGTGGTGGATGAGTAGGTGCATGTATAGATGGCGTTGAGTAGTATGCGTGGTATGGGTAAATGGGTGAATGGGTCGAGTAGTGTGGGAGGGTAAAGTATTTGAATGGATGAGATGAGATGGAATGGCGATGTGCATATATGCGTATGTGCGTATGTGCATGGGTGGCGTGGCTCGGAGGGTTTTTCCTGGGGGATGGAAGCTTGATGGCTGAACGGTTAATGGCTGAAAGAAAGGTTCAGGTCGAGTGGGGGTTACGTGCTGGAGAAAAGATATTGATTGGGATTTCGCGTCATTAGATGATGTGATTGGGGGATTGAGAACTGGGGAATTGGGGGTCTAGATGGGAATGCAAGTGCGTTGGAAGCTATTGGGGTCGTTTCTAGTTGTTATGCGGTCATTTTACTTTTATTCTTTTTTTATTCTTTGAACCTTCCTCGATGATTGATAATCTTCCCTCTCAAAGTCATCGCGAGTAAATTTTATCCTGTATCATTTTGGATACTGGATCTTGAGATTGTATTACATCTGTTACCCCACGAGATTCCCCTCCATCTTATATCAGTGTTTGCATGTGTTTTTGGATTCCCCGCCTTCTTCTACATGACCCTTTCTAAACCCGATTCATGATTGATCCCATGCCATCACCTTCATCCCTCCTTTCCACCCTTCCAAGAATATAAGAGCCTTCTATTCTCTCATTTGTTCTTTTTTCTTTCAACCGTCAGAAGAATCTAAACTGCGCTGTGGACGATTTCTAGCCGGGAAAGACGTCCTGATGGGCTCTCCGTTGCAAGTGTGACGGGATATGAAACTTTCTCTATCGGAGAATAGATGGCGAGAGAATTGGGGTTGAAAGTGGGAGTGACGGTGAGAGTAAGGAAGGGTGTTTGACGATGAGAATTCTTACGGTGGTTGTATATTCTTGGTAGTAGTAGGATTTGATAACGGTGGTCTTTTTTCCGAGATAGGTTTGTGTATTTCGAAAGCGATTTGATATATATGGATACGTGACGAATTTCTCGAAACATATATGCCGGCATTCGAATCGAAGTGAAGTTATTTACATGGATCCTGAACAGGATTTTTCTGTGCATACTGATGCTGTTGTGATTGGAATATTCTTGGGGTTGTAGGGTCTGCTTTTGTATTGTAGTTTGTGGGTTGAGGTATCAGGATTGTCGGGAGAAGTTTCTGGATTGCTATGCATGACGAGGAGAGGGGGTGGTGGTGAATGAATAGGATGATATTTCGTTCATGCTTTACATGCACTAACATCTCCTCTCCTCTCCCTGTTCATAGGATTAGTACATAATGCGAGAGAGAGTATAGAGTATAAAAGCTCCCTCTCTCCACATCTTTCCTCATCAAACGGAAACTATACAACGCTTCTCGTAGCGTACAAGGAGGGTAGCTCGTGAAGGGAAGATTCTGCATGTTATCATGTATGTCTGTGTAGTTTTTTCTGATATAGTAAGAAGTTTAAAGAAGATTCTATAAGTTATAGTACGGCTTTGCTCTGTGCGATTCGTAATTTTCTGACAGCGAGTAATAGGTTGATGGATGAGATGGCGCGGTGTGGCTTTCTCCTTGTTGTCGATGGGATTCAGACGTTAATTTTTATGCTCATCATCTCATGTCAGAGACCATATCCCTCCCCTCCTAAACTTCTAAATCTCGAGAAGCCCCATGGCGTATGATCCGGAATTCAGCACAAGAGCTGTTCGTGATGGGAACTTGGTAAGACTTTCATTACTGTAATTTCTGATTCTCAATGATGGTTGGGTGTGTGCTTTTATAGCTAGGTATATAATTGATCGACTATTGTGGTCATCGGGGCAATACTAGTAGATTGGAAAGGAGTAGGGAAGAGTAAGATATTCACCGCAAGTCATATTTTTACCTAACAGAGTACTCTGAACGCACAGGATGTTTCATCATCCACTTTCAAGTATAAAAGGTCCACCTTTCTTCAATTCCAATTCCGTATAAACACAGGAGCATCATGGATACTCTCCACTATATGGTGCGGTCCCCATCAATCGACTGGCTCGTGAGTGAGTGTATATCTGTCACCCGGCCTCGAATCCTGAGATCTGTTTTTAAGAACACCATTTCAATATTGGAACATACATCTTCGCCAGATTAACGGTAATGAACATTTGTTGAAGATTAAGTATTCATCATCGTCGTTGTTTTTGGTAGCGAAATTCAAATCAATCCCATTCGACGGTCTTTATTCACTTTCAGTTTCGTTCCGCTTTGATACTATTCACGACTAATACTGGTTAACATGATTCATCGACATAATTCTTATTCCATCTCTTCACGAAAGATCGAGTAGAAGCCAGTACTAGGCCATACTTAGCCCGATATCTGTGACCTGCCCATCTATACTTGGCTGAGAACACGGGGTAGACACACCGAAAAGCAAGAAATAATGGATTCTCTTGGGATGTTCCTGCCGCAGCCGCTGTTGGCCCTTGAGAGTCTCGATAACATTGTAAAGAGAGAAGTTATGTGGAAACTTTATACTTGATTAAAGCTTATGATAGCGGGCATGACGGAGATTGATGTGTTTTATCTTCTAAGTTCTAACTCTCAAAGTACTACTACTATCTTTGCCGCTCTTAGACTCTATGAAACCATCTGTTCCTCAGCCCGAATTCAAACAGTTGAGTATAAAAGCTCTATTCCTTTACAAGTCTGAGGTCTCTCCTGGTTATGTTTAGGTTTCTATTAAGTCTGTCACGACTATGTTCAATTCTTCTTCCCCAGTTCGAGAGGCAGGCAAAAAGGTGAAGGTACAGTACAATATGACAGTATTTTTATTAAATTATGGTAGATTTCAAGGTTGGCGCAGAACCACAGCTTCTCATGGTCAATAAATCCTATTTTCCCGAGTGTTGAAAGACTTTTGACCACATGACCTTGTTCTCGAGACCGTTAGAGTAGTTTGGAGGTGTAGTTTGGAGGTGACGAGAATTAGTGTTTGACAGGGACAATATAATTTCAGTGATCAAATGGTTTCGGTAAAAGTTGTCGTTACCTCCATGGATAATTTTCTTGTCGATTGTCTACGTAAAGGCGCACCCGCATTGTAGGTTCGAGAAAATTCTATGAGTAATAATGTCACGCTCAACAGAACACTTGTGCATTCCTTCAAGAGAATTTTCTCTCTCTCTACTTAGGTGCTTGTCGAAGAATCTTTGTAGTTGTTAGTGCTTCTTTATATACATTGGGAGCTGGAACTTGGCGATACAAGTCCCACAATATCTGGTGGAGCGTGACTGCTTGATAGTTTCACCTATGGAATGCGAAATGAATTGGAACTATTACTGTAATAACTCATACACTATGTTCAACTCGCTTAGATATTTCCTCGCATATATAAAAGGCTTTCTTTGGAGTGGCCATCCTTTCTTCACAATACAATTTTGTATAGCTCAACACGAGAGAAACCAGGAGAGTCTACTTCATGGGGATGCTTCCATGCAACTAAGATTGGACATCTAATTCATGGTAGCTTTGGAAAACAGGGCGAAATTGTAGCCATGAAAGTTTGAGTAAGTTCAACAACACGACTAGGTTTTTGCTGTCGAATGCTGTTTATGTTCATCGTCAGTCAAGGTATATGTGGTATAAATTTGGCACGAAGAGCCATACTGGACTGAAGAGTCTTCTATCAAGTATTGTAACATTATTGTGGTCCGCGAGGCAAAGTCAGCCCGCCCTGAAAGATGCCGCCGATGGACATTAATGTGATAATCTGACGTGATATTCTCAAGGGCTCTTTATGTTCCTCGAAAAATCTCAACACAATTTCAGAAGAATTAGCGGAAAGCATCCGGCTGCCAGAAAGAAAGAAAAACGATCTTTATATCGTATTTACTTCACTCCCAGTTAAATGCCGAGTTTTCATGTACTTGGTATAAAATATATTTCACCAGCTACCAAGAAAAACAACAGTGCAACAGATGTATGATGTGGGAAAAGGTTCTTGAAATTTCTGAAGAGTTTTATTAAGTCCATCTCATCCCTTGCTTTCTCAACGTCTATATGTATGTATGAACATCTGGGAAAACCCTTATCATGGTTTTCTTCGGGCCTTTATACTGTTGGTAAGATATTACTAGTCTAGAAGAAGGGACTTTACAATTTTTATGTCAATCTGTTTAACATATGTAGAGCCCACCTTCCTCACTATGCCCCCACTTCGATTGATTGGCTAAATTGACCATATAATTATCCTAGAATGAAACATGAAAACTCCAACCAAGCTAGAAATTCTGGTGGATCGACCCTGGTTGGAGCCAAAACTTGCCCTACTAGCAATATCTATGAGCAAACCAAGGTTTAAGAAATTAACTAAGATTGCTTTGTATCAAAATGCTTCATAGAACACCCCCCTCCCCTCAATCCCGAATATATTCGTAAGGATTGGTGGAACTGATTTGTAACGGTCACGCATGGCATATCTCCCTATGAGATGAGAGCTGGCAATAGCAGTACTCGGTAAATCAAACAACGATAGTACAAAACGACAATAAAGATTTGCAATGATGGTTCTTTATTTATCATGCAATAAGTTGCGAATGATCATCATGTAAACAACATTCGAAATACTAAGAGGAACCCAAACTTTTCAAAGTCTGCACTAAAAGTGGAAAGAAGCTCTTGATCTCACCCCATAGAACGGTTTTCCGGCCTCCAACTCGAGATTTACGGGCAGAAAATAATCAAAGAGTCCAGAAATACTTATGCAAAAGTATTAAAGGAGTTTGTTAGCTCGCGAATTGCGATAACTAGGAGCGTGACAGAAAACATCATATGATATAGATTCGAAGTTACGATAAGGAACTTTTACTGACTATACGGACGAAAATCGTCGTAGTAAGATTCTCCGTATCATAGGTTGTTGGTAATCGAGAGCAGGTTTATATCTCCCGCGTATGCTTTCTACACTTGTCAGTGAGTGCCCCTAACTGATAAAAGAGATGAGAACAGTCGAGTTTCGCAGCTAAACACATTCGAATATTTGTGATATATAACCGACTAATTTCATGGCTCATAGTGAATTACTTCGTTTGAGTGGAACCTTTCATCCTCAAAATATAACATGCCCATTAAGCTTCCATCTCAAACACCCACGCATAATATGGCTTATCTCTGTACAATAGTTTTATGGAAATCGTGGAGGCTGGAGTGCGAAGATGAGCACTGGTAGAGTTCCTTCCTTTGGAAAATACGTCCCCGCGGAAGGATCAACAAGAGGTTGAAAAATTGAATGTTTGACAATGATGTTATCAGCGTTTCGACAGTGCGAGGTCATTAATGATAATAGCGAGAGCCCCTTTCCTAACGAATTTAAGAGTCATTTCCGGAGAACTTTTTAATTCAAGATTTGTATCAAAGGTTGTATCGAAATACCTCACATGAGCTACTGGTGCATCGAATACTTAAGGGCAACTGAGCAATAGAGGCATTAGATCTGCAGGATCTACTTCCTATATAGGCTACTAGCTAAGTGATGCTTGGGACACTAATTCTTATTTGATGTACATGTTTGGTCTTAGCTTCAGGAGCTTTATACTTCAAGATTGAAAATCTGAAAGCGTCCGAAAAAGTGAAATCATAGCCATCGTAATCAGGTGATCGTATTATTACATAAATCATAGTCAGGTGAAGACCGCCTTGCCCCAATCGAACCACATGTACTTCTATACAAACGAAGATATCTCTCAACTCAAAATCCTATCATATTGAAAGTTCAAACGCGTTGATTTGGGGCTCAAGGAGTATTGGAGGCATGGAGATCTTTTTGACAAAATCTAAAGCTAAGGGATATTGAGCGCCAACATTGCTTCAACTTTACATGAAAATCTGGTAACAGTAATGATATTCCTTGAAACTAGCAACGGCAATTCAGAAGAGACAGCGGTAAGAATGAGTGGATTTGTAAATATGGAATATTCTCAGCCCGTTAATCAGAATCTCGCCGCAAATATCACACGCCAAATCGAGTAAGATTCTAGGTCAAGCACAACTAGAGATGCAGAAATTTAAATGATAAAGAGTCACAGAATAGTCGTTTCAAAACACCACATAGTTCTCGTTTAGATTCGAAGTTGTGCTCTCATAAACTCACCAGATAGATGGATAGACCCTCTTGGTATAAAATCACGGCTCTATCAACACAAATGCTTACAATATATACTATTACTAATAATTACTCAGACTTGGAAAACGATATTTCATTAACAAATATTTAAAGAAGCAGATAGTTCTTGAGTCGAACTGCGTGTTCACATGTCCCAGTTTGTTCCAGATGTTGGAGGTGTATTCACTATTACTTTAGATAGTAAAATGTAAGGTCACAAGAGTGCGAGGAGAACGGTGGAGATTCAACATAAATGAACAACGGTGACAATGATACGGATCTCTGATATTAAATCTTGAATGTGAGAGATCGGCCATGACTGATAACTTTGACAACAAATCCAACAGCCAACCACTTCAATTATACGCATACAATATTTCCTTTTGCTGAGAGTTTATTTCTTGGGTATGTTAAAGATGGCTACAGCCTACGAGAACAAACATCATGTAGTCTTCAAGCCGAAACCAATGCCCATTCTGTGTTATTTGAACGCATATTACATTTATACTTTAAATATTCGTGCTGTGATGAACTGAAAGCTGGATGCAGGAGAGATTTGGGCATAAAGAATTACGTCACGCTCCAGTTATGGTCTCTCCCTGATTCACTCTATTCACGGGATTGAAAAACGAGCTGGATTAAAATGTGTTCGATTGCTTGTAGCGATAAAGAAGTCTTGAAAAAACTACAAGATACAAGACCAATAGCGTTTCATGAGAGTAAAAACAGATCTATCTCAGCGAATCAGGTCTCAGGAGTGAAATGCACAGTCTGTCCCCTTTCGTTTCAATTCATCAAAATCGTAAGAAGACTTGGAACTACGACTTCTTACTTTGAACTCCAAAGTCTGGGGTTGACGAGTTTTGAATGAGGAGAATTAGTGGCAAAGACGACTTCGCCGGATACAAATTTCCATTAATATCGCGCGGTGGGAATGGAAATAAAGCAGGACATCTTTAAATCAGGTAAGAAATACCATTTAAGGAGTCCTGTTCGATTTGCAATAAGAAGCTATTAGCAATGGAATTCCAGATTCGCCTGGTCTCCGTCTTAAATTTTTGAAACAGAATGTATACATCCGATTGACTACTGTAGGCAATAATAACTCAGGAAATTTGACAGCAGATGTGCTTATATGCTTACTAAAAATGAGATTAATAACATGGCAACGAAGGAAATTGTGAAAATATGATTGAAAATGAAGCACTGGGGCAGGTATTCAACCTATGAGCCCTGGGGATCACGGCCGCAAAAAATCGACCTCTTAATTCGTCATACAACATTCTTTAAGTTTTCGGATTAACAACACCATCTGGATATCGACCAACCATTATACAATTATTAAGATGAATAGGTCTTCCATCGCACGTTTTATACCCTGACCTTAAATTTTTCACAATCACAAAATGAGATTAATAAAAGTGCTGTTATGGCTTGCTTGACTATTGTCCGGAGACTATATGGGACACTTTCGTCTAGCTCATTAAGCCATTGAAAAATAATTGACTTTATAAGTATCTGATTGAAAATTCTGTCAATCGAGGATGTCAAATATTCTAAACGGGTACGCATCAAGGGCTGGAAGCGTATTCGGTTTTGGGGGTAGTGTATTGTTTCCATCGATTTTCTAACACCAGGATGTGGCATCCTTGCAGTGTTGAATCCTCCGCTACCTGTAACTAAACAGCAAGAGCAACAGCAACAGCAACAGCAACAGCAACAGCAACAGTAACAATAAAATTAATATTGCAAATAATGGCAACATCAAGATTCAATGATTATCATTGATTAGTATGCAGAGGAGCTCCAGGATTGGTTCTGGCCAAACATCATACACATAGTATTCAGGACAAACACTTGTCAGTTGACTTTCTAAGATGCCAGAAAAATTGCTAGGCCGGCAATTTGCAGATCTAAAGTTTGCTTTGATGGTTTAAGAAAAACCTCAACCAGCGGAGGCTTTTATGCCAACTCTCACTCGTTTCACGAACTGCCAGGAAACTAAATCGACTGTGGGATACCATGCGACAGCTGGACCTGCAAGATTGTTCTCTATAGTATAAACATTAGACCTTTTTCGACCATTAAAAACGCACAGCTATGTCGACGGGCAAGAGTCATAGACAGACTAGAGATTCTCCACCACAATTTGGAGATGAGCCCTGAATCTCAATCCATTAAGGACACTAGATAAATATGCAATTATTCACGAGCATGTTCACGTGCAGTCGTAATATTTCGACGGCCCCGGTGTTGGTAATTTGAAGTTGATGGCAAAGGGTTAAGCTGTCATGCAGGCTAATTGGCGGCAATGACGACCATGCATGCTCCGCTGTATTGATAGTTCAGTATCTGGATGACAACAAATGCTTCGCTTTTAAGTTGACAACGAGAAAGATAGGGAACGGCTGTGGGAAGCGGACTCACATTTGAAGCTCAACAAACAAGATCCATATATTTCAAATCAACGCCAACTTATGGGAGTCTCCATCCCATTTGCAATCCATGATATGAGGGAAACAGAGGCAGGACATAATCTTTATTTATACCCATAAATTTTGCGCACTGCCTTTCTGGAATCTACGAATTTTCGCAGCTTCTTGGAATATGTCCGGCTTTAGGCACAGCATGCGAAAGTAACGTCATCAAAGATCCACGGAAATTTTCCCCGTGTGCCAACTTAAGTTCCTATCCAAAATCTATATAAGAGAATGCAAATTCCAGCACACATGCCTCCACAACTTGTAAATGCGAAATGCGAACTCGGTATTTCCGGGGCCTTAAGGTTGATTAACTTTGCGAGCTGATATAATCCGAAAGGGTTGCCAAAGAATGTGAAGGACGCGAGTGGTCTATCAAGTATATGCATCTGTATACTTCTGCATACTTCTGTGCGGCTATCAAATTGTCTTCACTAATGGTCTGAGCACTACCATATTCAAGTTACTGAAAACGGTAAAGACACTCGTCTCGATGAGGTGAAGTTGATGGCTTCGACAATAAAAGGTTGAATTTCTGTTATATAGCGCTAAAAATGACGTTATACATCGTCCATATACTTTTGTGAAATGAGAGAGTCAAAGGAAGCTTTCTATGCCACGAATTCTATTCTAACCCGCTGTATTATAAAACAACTCCAAAAACAATAAACAGCACAATTAATCGCAGATGAGACGAAAATCACACAAAACGACAAGATTGTTTAGGAAAATTGGTCGCTAGAAGCACAACGTCAACACCGCTGGAGCTGACAACATCTTCTGAGACCGATCACATGCAAATCTCAATCCCTATTCCTTCCCAGACGGACGTGGCTGTGGAGGAGAAGAGACATATCCGACGATAGGCGCTGCTATCATTCATATCCATAGTATCTATCCCTTTTGAGGTCAAATGATACCTTTGATAATTCCAACCTTCCTTTCCGGACGACCGAGGATATACCTACTCATTTACGTAGGGCATTAACCCCTTTTTCAGAGATGTATAACCGCATCGCCGAAGACGTGTGTGTAATAGTGGAAATCTCTCCAAATCGTCCGTATGATGGAACAATAGCTTTAACTACTTTTGGCTGCTCTATCAATGACCGAACAATTTCGATGAGATCGAGGGGGTCTAAATGATATTGGTGGGATGTTTGCGGTACTATTCTTGGAGGGGAGGGTTGAATATTGAAGCGGTAATTGTGGGGGTGGTCCAAGCTTTATGCATTCTACCTCGAGCCGAGGTTCATTGAAAGATCCCGAAGAGAACCAAATCTACTGCCGGTAAATAACTTGTATGTATGTCATTAATAGCAACCAACCATACTTTTTATCTAAAAGAAGCCATAATCTACCAACTCCCTGCTACTTTCACAAGGAGAGTCTCTCTTTAATTTCATCATCTACAATAAAACTCTTTACTATCTCCCGTTTCAAGGAAACGTCGTTGGTATGTTGAAGTTGTTGGCAAAAGGTCGTACTCAGTCTCCGGTGCTCAGAAATAATTTCACGTCAACAAGAGTTTCAAGAGTATGTTTGTATGATCTTTTATGAGGTTTCGGAAAGCTTACAAAATTTCGCAGACACTAGGTATGGCACCAGCAAATGCGCGGAGCAATAGCTCTCTACCAGCAGGTACGGATACATTCTCCCTACAGCCCCCACTACAAAGGAACTCAGAATTGACAATATGGTATGTCAGGCTATAGAGAAGACTCTACTAAGGGTCCCATGCTACGATTCGAAGAATCACTCCCAAAGCTTCCAGTTCCTACTTTAGAAGAGACAGCTGTTCGATACCTCAAATCAGTGCATCCCTTGCTTACCACCTCTGAGCTACAAACCACTACAACGGCTGTGCAAGAATTCATAAAACCAGGTGGGATTGGTAGCAAACTTCAAGAGAAACTCATTGCTCGTCGAGAGGACCCTAAACACAAGAACTGGCTTTATGAGTGGTGGAATGATGCAGCATATTTGAGCTACAGAGATCCAGTCGTCCCATATGTCAGCTACTTTTATTCCCACCGAGATGACAGAAGGCGGCGCGATCCATCAAAGAGAGCTGCTGCGATCAGTACTGCAGTTTTGGAATTCAAGAAACAAGTGGATAGTGGAACTTTGGAACCAGAATATATGAAGAAGCTCCCAATTTCTATGGAAAGTTATCAATGGATGTTCAACGCCAGTCGAGTTCCAGCAAAGCCAGCGGATCATCCAGTTAAATACTCTGCAGAGGAGAACAAACATATTTTGGTCATTCGCAAGAATCAATTCTTTAAGGTTTTGCATGAAGTTGATGGACAACAATTGAACAATTCTGAGTTGGAACAACAATTTAAGCGCATCTATGAGAAAGCAGAGAATACCCCAGCAGTCGGAATTCTCACAACTGAAAATCGCGACATCTGGACCGATGCCCGCGAAGTTCTTGTCAAGGCAAACCCATCAAATGCTAAGATTCTCAAAGACATTGAATCCGCTTCATTCGTTGTATGCTTAGACGATGCTGCTCCAGTTACTCTCGAAGAGCGAGCTCATCAATACTGGCATGGTGATGGCGCCAACCGCTGGTTCGACAAACCTCTCCAATTTATCATCAACAATAATGGTACATCCGGTTTCATGGGCGAGCATTCCATGATGGATGGCACACCAACTCACCGTTTGAACGACTACGTAAATGAAGTAATCTTCAACAACAAACTCGATTTCTCCAACCCCTCCATCCGCTCCAACCTCCCTGAACCCACACCTCTCAAATTTCACATCACAAAAGATGTGCAATCAGAAATCGATCGCGCAACAAAAGATTTCACCGAAGTCATCGCCGCCCACGAACTCCGCGTTCAAGCTTATCAAGGCTATGGCAAAGGCCTCATCAAGAAATTCAAATGTTCACCTGATGCCTACGTACAAATGATCATCCAACTCGCCTATTTCAAGATGTACGGCAAGAACAGACCTACATATGAAAGTGCCGCAACCCGTCGTTTTCAACAAGGACGCACTGAAACATGTCGTTCCGTATCCGATGACTCTGTCGCTTTCTGCAAAGCTATTTCCGACCACACTGTAGAACCCGCTAAAGCAGTTTCTGCATTCCGCGCCGCGATTAATTCACATGTTGAGTATATTACTGCTGCGAGTGATGGAAAGGGAGTTGATAGACATTTGTTTGGATTGAAGAAGTTACTCGAGCCTGGGGAAGAGGTTCCTTCTATTTACAAAGATCCTGCTTATGGATATAGTAGCAAATGGTTCATTTCGAGTTCGCAATTGAGCTCGGAATATTTCAACGGGTATGGGTGGAGTCAGGTCGTGGATGATGGGTGGGGAATTGCTTACATGATTAATGAGAATAGGTATGATTTTTCTGCTCCCCCCCCCNCCCCTTTTTTTTCCATATCCTGTATTTTGGCGATCACCAGCTAATCATTACATAGCATCCAATTCAACGTCGTATCAAAGGGTTTGGGCTCGGAGAGAATGAGCTTCTATCTTAACGAGGCGGCGGGCGATATCAGAGATTTGTTACTCCCTACTTTGGAGCCAGCGAAAGCTAAATTGTAAAGCCTCGTGGTATAAGCAGGACACGGAGTCAGGTTATTTAGAAGAAGAGAAGAAGGAAGAGATATAGATTAGCGGTATGATTAGCAGAATTGTGTATACCTACTTAGTAGATAGAGATTAGATTTCTGGAGTTCAGACAGAACAGAAGGAAAGGAAAGGAAAGGAAAGCACGGCTAAATGAATGATATCAAGAAACTTTTCTTCTGCAATCTGAGAGCTTTTTTTAGATCATGTATGGATGGATGGATGGATGGGAATATGCATTTGTAATTATATGCTATCGCCTAGGTATCCTACCTCTCCTATTCTATCTCGGTAAAATAAGAATACAAGATCTTACAATTCCAGCTCAAGTTCCCCGAATACAAATTTCCTACTAGATGATATGGTAGATATTTGAGTTAAGGGTAATTAAGTAAGATATCAGCCCAAGTGAGTGTATAAGAGGATAGATATATAGTAAAAGAGTGTCAAAACTAAAAGTAAACGTCGGTAGGTAAGAAAATCCAGGCCCTAGCAATAAAAGCCTCACTTAATGAATGATTAATGAGTATGAGTATGAATATAAGCCTCGCTGGAAAAATATAAGATATGCAATAAGACTTTCAGAGTAGACTTTTAGAGTAGAAGAAAAAGTGTGAAATTTTGGATCGATATTGTAGTTAACAAAGGAGCTGGTGGGATGAGTATGAGGTGTGACTAAGGGAAGTTGAGTTCAACCAACCAGCCAACCAGATAGTTTTTACTCTAGCTGAAGACGATCGAAGCACTGCTTTAAAGTTCGATATAAGATGGGTTCGTTTAATAGATTGAGAGAGGATGTTTTCGAGCAGGGAAAGAGTTCATAACGATGATGCAATATAATTCGAGTTTGGGTGTGAGTTAAGGGGTAAGGGTTAAGATTTGAGAATTTTACTTTTGCATTTGCATTTCTCCTATTTGGTTTGGATATGAAGGATGCATGCATTGATTTAATCTTCAGATGTATAATACAGAGTCTTCATACATGCCACATTGTCCATCGACTATCTTCTCTTCATCCTCCCTGAGCTCCCCACCTCACCATATCACTTTAAATACATCTCCCCCTCTACCTCCTCCTCAAATACCAATTATGCGCCAACTGCAATACCTCCATAGGAAATGGACTGGGAACTTCACTCAGTCCCGGTCTCGCCACCGGATGTCTAAGATACACCGCACTGCAAATCTTCTGATTGACCTCCAAATACCTGGGAATGAAAGCAAAAGCACTCATATAAGGTCTTGGTTTCCAAGGAGTCATATATGGCTTGCTCTCATCTATAGGATTTTCCCTCGCGCGTTGAATTGCTAATTTCAATTTTCGTTGGTAATCCGGTGTATCTTCTGCATTGATGACTGAAGGAGCTTCGGCAGCGAGAGTTTCCAAGTCTTCTGACTTGGCGAGTTTGGTGGTGTACGAGTTGAGGGTAGATGTGAGATCCCCAACGGATTTTCGTTTTAATTGGGATAGGATAGTGCGGATTTCGCGTTTGAGTTTGCGAAGGGCGATTTTGCGTTTGCCGGAGGGCGCATTCTTGCTATCTGTTAAAAGAACATCGGCGTGTTCTTGGAGCGTCCGGAATTCCATGCGTAGTTTATCTTTAGCGTCTTTTTCTTTGGATTCGGGGGTTTCATTTGGCTTTGCGGTTTCACCTCCTTCTATCGCGGCTGCTGCGGCTGCTTCTTTTGCTCTTTTGGCGGCGGCACTTTTGGCTTTTTGATCGTTCATTGAGCGGAGCGATTTTCTTAGTCCTCGGCCACTTTTGATTTGATCTTGGGTTTTGGGGGCACCTGTTGCAAAGAGCACTCTTTCGATGTCGACTTGGAACATATCTCCTGGGTTTAAAAGATATCCTGGGTATTGCATCTGATATCATGTGAGTAAAGAGAAATTCCTAGCCGGGATAGAGATCATTCATGCCATACCTTCTTCCCATTGACCTTAACTTTCCCATGCACAACAAATTGTCTTGCTTGTCTTGTGCTACTTGCGAATAGCGCTCTGAATATGGCCGTGTCCAATCGTCGTTCAATGGGTGCGTAAACCATGGACATATAAGGTATTTGATTCTTGTTGAAATTTATCTCCCGGGAGTTTGATGACCTTAACTTCTCCAATCCAGAGCCTCGTCCAGCAGCCAACTCAGAACCATCATGCTCAGCTAAATATTTATAATCCATAGGGATGACGGCTTTCGCTCTCGGCCTAAACATTTTTGTCCATTGCCCCTCTCGAACTTGTTCTCCATGATATGCTCGACTAGCTGACTTTGCTTTCCATTTTTGCTGAAAGAATGTGCCAAGTTCCACTTTTGGCCTGAATCTGGAGAGATTGTATAAATTGAATTTATTCCATGTTTGGCGGATTTTCTATGAAAAGAAGAAGGATTAGTCCACGGCACGATATCCCCTCAAGTGGTAAGTAAGAATTGAGCTCATGGGTTGAAAGAGACAACTTTTTAAGTGGTAGATTTTTCACATACCACTTTCCCCAATTGATGAAATCTTGACCTCATGATTAATGTATATAATTGTGGTCGTCGCTCAAGATATCAGCTTCAATTACCCTACAAACGATGGATGGATGTTCAATAGGTAATCCTCAAAATAAAAAGTACGCTAATCACATATCACACTAGCGTGACCTTATACAACTTCTCTTCTCACTCTTATTGCCTGCCTATTTTTTCACAACGCAATAAAAAGTTCAAAAAATTGTTTATATTTCTTCAACGATTTCCAATAATTGATAATTATCTATCTATAATTACAATCTACAATCTACAATTTTCTACGAATCAATAACTTCATTAACAAGGAGACAAATATACCTACTAGGTAGTAAAAGATCGCCAGCCTCCTCTTCAAAGGTCGCGCATAGCTATTTTTTTTTTTATCTAAACTCTTCACCCCGCCTCAATTCGCCTTATCGAGTCACTGAAGGGTTTCATTCATTCGGTACGTACCTAGTATCATTTTTTTTAAAATAAACCATTGTCACAATTGCTCATTCAATTCTCTAGCTATATTTCCATTGCAAAATTCACCGGTCGCACAATTTTATCACAAACAATTATGTCCGATATTAAGATCGAAGGCCAAGAGCCAGTCGCAGCAGCAGCTCCAGCTATCACCAACGAGCAAGTTAAGAAGGAATCTGAAGTCGTCGCTGCATCAGCTCCAATTGATCAAGGAAATACTACAGCTACCGAGCCAGAAATCAAGGAAGAGAAGAAGGACGATGTTGAGGTTAAAACTGAAGTTAAGGAAGAAAAGATAGACTCCGAAACTAAGGTAGAGAAAGTAGATACTACCGGTGGTGTCAAGAAGGAGGAGGAAGATGAGAAGAAGGACAAAAAATTCAATTACGAAGAGCCAAGATTTTACGACAACGGTGTTTTGAAGACTAACGCCAATGAAGTCTACGGCAAGAACAATAGCAAATACGATGCCTCAGTTCTCCCCCCATCTGATGATGTTGAATTGATTCGCCGACAGGTATGACAATCATTCTCATTTTGAGAAATTTTACTAAATTTTTTGCCAAGGTCGAATTCTACTTCGGTGATTCGAATTTGCCAACCGACCATTTCTTGATGAAGACAACCGGCGGCGCATCGAACATGTCTGTCTCTATCGCAACTATCCACAACTTCAAACGCATGCAACGATTCCAGCCATACTCCTTGGTCGTCGATGCGCTCAAGCAGAGTAAATTTCTTGTAGTTGAAGGAGAGGAGGGAAAGGAGACTGTCAAGCGCAAGCATGCTTTTGATCCAGCTTCAAAATCGCCAAAGGCCAGACTCGAGGCACGATCGGTTTACATCAAGGGATTTGGGGATGAGGAGCCAAGCTCTCAATTCGACATCGAAGCTTTCGTTGCCCCGTACGGAGCGGTTAACTCCGTTCGTCTTCGACGTACAGATGAGAAGCTTTTCAAGGGATCTGTTTTCATCGAATTTGCAGATGAAGAAACTGCTCAAAAGTTTCTCGCTCTTGACCCAAAACCACAATGGAAAGGAAAGCACGTTTTGGAAATCAAATCCAAAACTCAATATATGGAAGAGAAGAACGAAGAAATCCGAAATGGCACTTTAGTACCTGGCCAACATAGAGGAGGACGTGGAGGGTTCAAGAGCCGAGGCCGTGGTGGCCGTGGAGGTGGAGATTTCAAGAGAGACCGTAATGGGGACGGGGACCGTGATCCAAATGACTGGAAGAAGAGACGTGAAAACGACAGAGAGAATGGATTCAGGGGTGGTCGTGGCCGTAATGACCGTGGACGTGGTGGACGTGGTAGAGGAGACCGTAAACACAATGATAGAAACGGTGGGCGCAATGACCGTGGTCCACGAAGCAATGATCGCAACAAGGAGCGTACTGAGAAGAACGGGTATGTTATACTCTTTTCCCTTCTAAATCAGATACTAACAAATGACTAGTGACGACAAGGAAGTCAAGGTCGAGAAATCCGCTGAATCCGCTGCCGAAGCCCAAGAAAACAACAAAAAGAGAGCGAGAGAGGACGATGGGGGTGCTGATGAACATCAAACCAAGAAGGTCGATATCAAGCCTGAAGTTGCAGCCACAGCTTAAATTATACCCAGTCCAACATCGATCTCTTGCGTTTCCTCTCTTCTGCAATCGTTTCACTGCATTGTCATAAATGGCACGGTTCTTTTCCAAGGGCGTTTTACGAGTTTATTCATTTCTGCAGGGGGGCTTCTGCATTTGTACTATGGGATTTTTTGGTGGACATTGCATACGAGGGTGGTGATTTTTCTGAGCCCTTTACTCCGTAGAAACAGAGTATTTCATTCAACAGACTGATGTACGTACCGAATGGGTGCAAATGACAAGGGGATGAAAAATAACATTGCCCGCGTATTAAAGGGGTTTAGCAAAAGCTTACTCGAGGATTTCGGGATTGGGGCTCTTGTAGATAGCAAGGATGAAGGGAAAGCGCGGATATGAGAGTGAGCGAGAACTTCTACTACAAAAATTGAGAAGAAATATATTGAACAATTGATTCAACCTATTTCGTTCATGTGCAATTGTGAAATAGCTTGTTCTTGCGTGTGTGGGGCAACAGTGCTTGAGATTTTTCTATGCTATGAAAAGAGTAACACAATAAGCGCAAGTTCCTGATCTCAATATTAAGATGTAGGATAGAGTAGCATGAATCGATTTTCTTTTCCCTACACAGAGATGGACTATTTGATTCTTACTTCGTTTCTGATCATATATTCTACAGGTATCAACACATCCGTGCATACAATGTGCCTCGCAAATCCTTCGATTCGGGGACTTGAGATAACTTTTGGTTTTGTAGCCCGCCGCCCGTCTTCTCCCTCCTGCCCACAAAAAGCTCCTCTATATGCAACTGCATAGTAATACACAATAGATCAGTTGTTCGTTGATCATATTTTCCTCTTCTTCGTTAACTTTGAAGATGTGAAATGTGGGAATTTTCATCTCATCTTCGTGTCTCCATCTTGCTCTATACACTCATCTTTGTGATACGTCGTCGTGTGGTGTGCACATCCTGCCATGGAAATAGACACTTAGGCAACGATCTCGCCAATGTCCACATGCACCGGCTCCCACGCCTTCTTAACATCCTCCTTCCCACTAACCTCCATATCACTTGGCAACGTCACCTTTCCCGGACTATAAAGATACCATGCCTTCAAACCCACCACACTAGCTCTAATCCTTGCCTCGTCTAGACTCGCACCGGGCGCTTCTCCCAACTTTTCTCTCCCGCTATAGATTCCCACGACGAAAACAGGACTCCTGCTATTTCTACCCGTCTCACTTAATATTCTGGCTACTGGGGCTTCGAAGTCTTCTCTTGCGCATAAGCGGGCTAAATCTCGTACCGGTTGGGAAAATTGGAAAAGTTTGGAAATATCGAGATGACGGGATAGTATGTGTTGTTGAATGAAATTTTTCGCAGCAGCGCGACCAGCGTGGAGGTAGATGGCGCCAATCAGTGCTTTGACGAAGGAGGCATAGGCCTTGTTCATTGGTTGAGGATCGGTGACTTTATTAGATTTCCTGACGGTATCTCCAAACTCATTATCGTAGACAACTCTACTAGCCATTCCTCTTCTGAAATATGGTGCTTCTTTTCTTGTAGTTTTGCCTTTTGTATTGGGCTCTGCGTCCGCATCCAAGTGCTGATATTGGAGCAATCCTGCGTCTACTTCCCGACCAGGAGCGAAGGCTGGTTGCACGCCCCAGTCTTTTCCTACGAGATGCAGGGTGTCGGGACCACTATATGCGACTATAGCTGCGTAGAAAACGGCCATGGGCAATCGAGGATAGGTACAGAGGATATATTCCGAGACATGGTAATTTAATAGATCGCCTCCGACGCGAGCCAGACCTCCATTATTGAAAGCGAGATTTGGGTCTGCGGAGGGGGTGACGAGGGTTCGAGCGAGGGTTTGGAGGGGTAGTTTGGAGGGGAGAGATAGACGGGCGTGGAGTGCGGCGAGTTTGGCGGAGGGGGGAGGGAGGGGTATTGGTTCTTCGAATGGTGGTTCATCATCATCGTGGACGAACTCTTCTGATTTTTCGGCGACCGCAGACGTCGATTGCATGCGCACACATGCAGGTATTGAAGACGCAGTCCTTGGGAGGAGATTTTGTGTATGCCGCCTCGGGCAATAAGTTCTAGTTTTTGGGGAAAGCAATTGGGAGCTCCACCTTTCCAAATGTAACCTCTTCATCATTTTTTATCTCTCCTTTGCCCAACCTTCCAATTCCAGTGTAGGATCCAAAGTAATGGAATAAGTGTGGTGGATTGGAATGCCTTCTGCGATTTCGATAACAAATTCCAAAATTTCTCGCCCAAGCTCGTGGGATGCTATATTCATTGCGCTAGTACATATATGGTTAGTGTTACTAGATATCTGGTGAACCAAGAACGACACCTCTAAAATTGACCAAAACTAAGAACCTCACAAACATACCTCGCACATTTCGCAATTGATTCAAAATGGTACGTTTCTTTCTGCCCGTATTCAATGTAATCTCTTCCAGAAAAAAATACTAACAAACTCCCAGGGCGGCGGCGGCAAAATTCCGTAAGTTCTCTACAGTGACTTGCAATCTCCAAGTAGCAATCCGCCCAAAGAACAATCCTGACCACGGCTCTCCATGGCAGATACCCCAAACACGTCTGGTCTCCAGCCGGAGGTTGGTACTCACAGCCTGGAAACTGGAAGGCCAATACTGCGATTATGATGACGGTTATTGTGGGGATTACGGCGGGCATGTGGAAACTGAGTGCAGAGAGAGAGTTTAGGACGAAGTTTCCGGAGGAGGGTAGATTCTTCCCAAGCAGATAGTAAGTTGGTCTCGCTCTTGTGAATTAGAAGCTGGGCTAGACAGTGAGATTGGGGGCCGGGGTAGGAGGGGTCAGAAAGGTGTTGAGGGGGGCGCAAAAGAGGACTGGAACAGACTAACAAAATTATAGCTGGAGTAAACAAATCAAAGAACACGAGGCTGAGAAGAAGAAGAGTATCACCGACCGTGTGGTAGAGAAGGTTACTGGAAACTGAATCATGGAAGAGTGGAGTAAATGTACATATTTTTAGTGGTCGAAATTGAATGGGCAACTTCGAGAACACCGACTGCATTCCTGAATAGTATTCTAATGCTGTCTGTGACATGTGGGGGAGAGATAGAAAGGGAGGATTACAACTCTCACAGCTCTCTTCTCCAATAGAGCCACAATCATTACTTGCGTTGACGGTTTGATTTCTGCATTGATTGTATCAATATCATTTCACATAAGTCATTGTTCTGGTCACTAAACAATAAAAGCTCAATTTTTCAAATCCAGTTGCATGGTCAAAATTGATTGTCCGGGCTAGTATCGAATAATAATAATAAGAGCTCAATATCCCAAATCAAGTTGTGTCATCATGATTGTAATTAGCACTCAAGGCAGTACATATCGAGGATATTTCATTTGACCCCAAAATTATTTGTCAATTCTTGGATTTATACCACTCAAATCAGTAGCCGGACCTTGTGATGGGTTCATGATACTATTTATAGCATACGCTCTAGTTTTTCTCAGTTTCGAATGAGCATGAAAGTGTATGTTTGTTTCTCTGTATGGACTGCTCTTGGTTATCCATAGCATTTCATCCTTTGACGTGAGGTCTAATAGTCATGCTGCTGCCTTCACCTCGATATAAAGCTTTCGTATTGGTACCCAAAGCACAATACGGATACTTTCCACACATAACGCAATTGAGAATCTCCAAGTAAACTCCGCGGATCAATGTTTGAAGTATTTCGAGGACGTGACGCTAACTACACATCAAATCCCACCCAGTTGGAATCTATGTTTGGGCTTTTTTTTTGAATCTGGATCTGCATATGTAGAGAAACATGAAATTTGGGGGTGATGATTGACTGGACGGAAAAGACGTGGGATTTGGGCCCATATTGATTGTGATTTCATGTTCTTTTTTGCCTTGGGTGAAGTAGTTATGGCTCCAAACACAAGGAGAGTCGTATCTGTATACAGAGTTTGCCCCTGAGCTTAGAAGTTTTAGAACTATCGAAATTGCCAGTTTCCATTTGACCGACAACTGAATCTGGCAGCATGCCGCCTCCGAGCTGCTCAGCGTTGAAGTCATCTTTATTCCAGGTAGCTGCTGCGGCCATTGTGAAAAGGCACTAGTTCCCACCCGTCAATTCCTCGATCATGACGAAACAGATCCTCGAGCGTGCATTCTGCACTATCACGATCTCCGAAGCATCAACGCCATTCTTCTTCAACTCATCGATGAACACCTCTCCGCATCGGTCCTTTCCGACCGCGCCAATCATCTTGACTTGGATATTATCTTCGTCTGAACAGTCAACATCTTCTGCATTGTGATAAGTCCTGCACGACGCGATCGTGGAATTTCCCCATTTGCCCCACAAAGTTTCTAGATAATCGTTTGCCAGGACTGTCTCCCACGCTCAGGTATACGACCCGCAATCATGACTAAATTCGCATCCAGCCCATTGATAACTGCGATTTATTGTGGCACCATAGTTTTTGTGTGCTTCGAGAGGTTGGTTGCTCCTGGTAGGAGGACAAACCATGATATCCTGAATTACGTTGCTGTAATCTTTTCTCCCCTCATCGTTTATCTTCTTTCCGGCTATCTACGACTTGTCGGAGGCGCTCCATATTTCAATTAGAAGAATTAAACTTACAATCAAAACCTACAGAGTTGTGACTGGCCTCGCCAGGGCAGTCTTAGGAGATTTGGCGGACACAATTGGACGCCCAACGATATATTATCTTCATGTTAAGCTTCTACTGTCTTGCCAACACTGACCTGGCGCAGCAAAATGATTGGACAGCGCTTTCTTGCTGAAAATGCTGCGAAATTCTAGGAGTGCGGATAGGTGGAAGAAAGAACTTTTCGAGCTTGAAAAGCTTCCAGAAAATCGAACCGTCAGACATGTATTGTGTATTCCAGTCCTTTGATCAGATACTGCTTGCCAAAGATGCGAAGAGCAATGGAATTGGCCATCGAGAGAGCTTCGTTTGGATCTCCCGCCGATATGTTCCTTGTGCAAGAATCAGAAGCGGCGGCAGCGTTCATGGTCGGCCGAAAGAAATCATGGTAAATGTGAGTGAGGGAGTCTATGCTCAAGGTCAATCTTTACTGATGTCTTCCGGCGAGCGAAACATTTCTTCTTTTGAATGCTGTCTGTGGAACAGTTGATATCTCGACATATACTGTTACGGATACAAAGCCACTTAGGCTAAAGAGAGAAGAAATAGCTGCCACAGGTGAGAGACCTTCATTCAGAAGATCAAGGTCTGATGATAATGCCCATATTCAGGGGTGCTTTATGGCTCTGGCTATCTTAATGAGGCGTTCCAAAAGCATCTCCTTGAACGAATGAAGGATCAGTCTGAAAATGTAGAACGTGACGGAAGAAAGCTGCAAGGAATCATCGACCAGCAGACGGTGATATTAGAGATGTGGAAGATATTGAATGGGAGGTATATGAGATACGAGAAGACGTAGATAGCCGATTGAAGGCGAATCGGGTTGTTCTAAATAGGTATGTATGGGCGGTCAAGTTCTCAAATATGAATATAAAGCTAATTGCAGCTAGGAATGACTTGTGGATATCTTTAAATACCTATTGCCTAAGAGGTGTAGCAAAGTTGATGAAAGAACAGCTAGAGCTGGCAAAAAATGCCCGTCTAGTTGTGAAAGTAAGTCTATTCACGCCAAGACGAAGAGATCCTGAGTTGACTAACATTGTGCCATCATTGAGAGAGTAAAATTAATAGGAGGATTTTCGAATTCTCCATCACTACTATGATCCGAGACATATAGCAGAGAGGAGAGTTTCTCCATGATAAATAAGTAACTAGGGAGTAGATGGAGTGAGTTGCAAAAGAAACACTTGTTATGTCTAATCGCATTTAATAAAACGAGATGGAAAGAATAGAATGCCTTTCTACTCGATGAAAAGAGAGACGTCTTTTGAAGGGAATTGAATTGTAGTTAATTGCATTTATTCTTTCTGATTTTAAAGCATATAAATAAATAAATAAATATATAAATATATAATCTTTGTCGAAAAAGTTGACTTTGTAAGGAAGTGGAAGTGATGAGTAGGTAGGTAGGTGATCAGATTATATGCTAAGAAAACCACTTTACACGTCCAAAGCGCGTTTACACGCGATTCCTCCCTTGAATTGAAATTTCGCGAATCGCAACACCACAGCAACCCCCATACTGGCGCCCCTCCTCAACTTCAACAACAAACAAACAATCAGACCTTCAGGTTTGATCTCAACAACACACCTAAGGATAATACCTAAACTTTACAATGGACGGCGCACAATTGAGAGATGAGGCTGTTGCCGATCGTGTGCGGTCTGCACAAGAATTTCTTGATCCACGTATTTTCCCCTTTCTATTTTCTATTCCCTACATGCAAGTACTAACATGACAAACCGCAGTTGATGGCTCAGCAAAATCCTATCGATCCGAAATTCTTCTCATGATTGCAAAATTACAACGCCGCCTAGTCGTCAGTATTGATGATGTCCGCGCACATAATCCAGAATTGGCAAATGGCCTTCTCGAACAACCATTTGATTTCGCCCAAGCATTTGATCGCGCGTTATTTCAAATTGTACAATCGCTTCCAAATACTAATGCTAAACAATCTTCTGAGGATACTATGTACTATTGTGCTTTCTCCGGAAGTTTTGGTCAATTTGCATGTAATCCTAGGACATTGTCAAGTACGCACTTAAACAGGATGGTTAGTTTGGAAGGAATTGTTACAAGGTGTTCGCTAGTGAGGCCGAAGGTGGTAAAGAGCGTTCATTATAATGAGAAGAAGAAAATATTTCATTTCAGGGAGTATAAGGACCAAACGATGACTGCCAGTGGAGCAAGTACGTCGAGTGTTTATCCTCAAGAAGATGAACAAGGAAATCCGTTGGTTACGGAATATGGATATTGCACATACAGAGACCACCAAACGATATCCATTCAAGAGATGCCAGAAAGAGCTCCTGCAGGTCAACTCCCAAGAGGTGTCGATGTTATTTTAGATGATGATCTGGTGGATAAAGTTAAGCCTGGTGATCGAGTACAACTTGTGGGGATTTACAGGAGTTTGGGAAATAGAAACGCGGGGCATAGCAGTGCATTATTCAAGACTGTGGTATTGGCTAATAACGTGGTTCTATTATCTTCAAAATCTGGAGGAGGCATTGCGACACATACTATTACTGATACGGATATTCGAAACATTAACAAAATTGCAAAGAAGAAGAATCTTTTCAATCTTCTTTCTCAGTCTTTAGCACCGAGTATTTATGGGCACGAACATATCAAAAAGGCTATTCTTCTCATGTTGTTGGGTGGATTGGAAAAGAATCTCGAGAACGGAACACATTTGAGAGGAGATATCAATATCCTCATGGTTGGCGACCCTTCTACTGCTAAATCTCAAGTTCTCCGTTTTGTCCTCAATACCGCTCCTCTTGCAATCGCAACAACAGGTCGAGGATCTTCCGGTGTTGGTCTCACAGCTGCTGTTACTTCCGATAAAGAAACCGGTGAACGTCGTCTCGAAGCAGGAGCCATGGTCTTAGCTGATCGCGGAGTGGTATGCATCGATGAATTCGATAAAATGTCCGACATAGACAGAGTAGCCATCCACGAAGTCATGGAACAACAAACTGTCACCATCGCCAAAGCTGGTATTCACACCTCTCTCAACGCTCGCTGTTCCGTCATTGCAGCCGCCAATCCTATTTTCGGCCAATATGATACACACAAAGACCCTCACAAGAATATTGCACTCCCGGATTCTCTCCTCTCTCGTTTCGATTTACTCTTCGTAGTGACAGATGACATCGATGATTTCCGTGATCGACAAATCTCTGAACACGTTTTAAGGATGCACCGATACAGGGACCCGCAAACCGAGGATGGAGCTCCTGTCCGCGAACAAGCCCACCAAACCCTTGGCGTGGGTGTCGAACAAGAAGCAGACGCCAACCAAATAACACCTGTCTACGAAAAATACAACGAAATGTTACACGCCGGTGTGACCGTAACCACTGGTCGTGGCGCTCATCGCAGAGTCGAAGTCCTGAGTATCCCTTTCATGAAGAAATACATCCAATACGCCAAAAGCCGTATAAAGCCAATCTTGACTCAAGAAGCTAGTGATAGAATTAGCGAGATATATGTAGCGCTCAGAAACGACGATATGCAAGGAAACCAAAGAAAGACAAATGCGATGACGGTCAGAACATTGGAAACTATCATTCGTTTGAGTACTGCACATGCAAAATCTAGATTGAGCAACAGGGTTGAAGAGGTGGATGCGTTGGCTGCTGAAAGTATTTTGAGATTTGCCCTTTTCAAGGAAGTGCTTGAGGATGAGAAGAAATCTAAGAGGAGAAAGACTAGACCCCTTGAGGACGAATCTTCAGGAAACGAGAGTTCATCCTCCGACGATGATGATTCGCCAGCTCCTACTTCCCGCGCCCCATCGTCGAGGGCAACCCGCACACCTGGTACGGCAAGAACACGGGCTTCAGCTGCTTCTTCGTCTAGAAGAAATGGTGCGGCTTCAAGTGCAGCGCAGAATAATGATGAGGAAGAGGATGATTTGTATACAGCCAGTCCAGCCCGTTCTCGCCCAGCGGGAGCATCCTCAAGTCGTGGACCAACACAATCCCAAACTTCATTCGCATCTTCTCTTCCTGCTTCTCAGGCATTGAGGGGTACTTCAAGTCAATCTCAATCTCAATCGCAAGATGTTGAAGGGGAAGACGAAGAAGAGGAACTTGCTGCTGGAACCGCTGCCCTCAATGTGTCCGCGGGTATTACACCCAACCGTCTTTCGGTTTTCCGCACCACGTTGGGACAAATGATGAACACATCTCTTTTCGAAGATGACAGTGCCGAGGTGAATGCTATCATTGAGGCAGTTAACCGACGCATTGGAGGGGGGGCAGGAGGCAGTTTTGAGAGAGAGGAGGCGGTGGCCGCGCTAAGGGCGATGGATGAGAGGAACGATATTATGTATACGGAGGGAGATTTGGTTTATAAAATCTAGGTTTCGGGAGGAATTAGCGATGAGAAGGGTAGGGAATTGGTTTGGGGTGTGCACGATACAATATCTTGGGGAAAATCGATCTTCTGTCGGTTTATGGGCGAGAAAGATGGACTGACGGACAAATCATAGATGAGTGTACGCATGGATGCAAGGAGTTTAGGTTCTGATGATTTTTGAACTGGTTTGGTTCATGAAACATATTAATTGTATTTGCTGAAAGTTCTCATCTGGATGATACCTACTTGGGCTCCTTGATGAATTGGTCTGTTGAAAGAAATTCGAGCGGCGAATTGACAGATTTTTTTCACTCTAGTGAGTGACGTCTCTTCCTATTTTCTTTTGGGCGGGACACATTATTGATTCATACAAGAATACACGTTTCTACGAATGCGATTTTACAAATGCATATGGAACTGATATTGTCATGATCCTCAAATATTCGCAGCTCATAAGACTCATTCCTTGATAATTACTTGCGATCTGACTCCTAATAAAATGTTTCCCAGCAAGAAACATTAGAGTCGAACAATGGTTTATTTTTATCAATGACATATAGATGATTGATATATGATTAAGCGTGCTTCGCTCTTCTTCTTTACTTTTTGCTTTACTTTTGCATATCGATATAGCAACAACCTTCCAATCAAACCGCCCGAGAAACCTCTTATCGAGAGGAAATAGAAAACACTTTAACCACATCTATAATCTATCCACCCAGAAATTAGTCTTACTTTACTACCAGACCGTGAACCTGCCCGTTATCTAAACCTACATATCTCCATCATCGAAGTCGAAATCAAAGCTTCACCTTACTCAATAACCACATCTAATTTCACGATCATGTCTGCTCAATCATACACTGCCCCCAAAGGCAAACAGACTGTCGCACACTCATCTCCGCGCGCCGTATTCCAGTACTTTCACCGTCACGATTCAATTTTATCAAAAAGCTTCGAAGCCAAAGCACGGGAGTTCGAATGGCACTGGGAAAAGGCGCCGCCTTCCGAACGAATAAGTGAGGAATGGATGGCCCGCGAGATAGAGTCATTATGTAATGATACTGGAGTGCCTTGGGGGATGGAAGAAAGAAAGAAAAGCCCTGACGAGAGAAAACTTTGGGCTATATTCCGGGAGCTGAAGGGCTTTGAGAAGTTAGTGGATAGTACAGATCAACCTACTCCTTGGACCGACTGGAACTGGGACGACAACGGATTCTTCTGGTACACTTCTCGAACCGGCCCAACCGGATTGAAAGAGTATGATTATTTTCCGCCTTGGTCAGAATATCAAAATGAGAAGGTGATGGGTGGTACGGATCAAACTACTCCTTGGACCTACTGGAACTCGGACGACAGCGGATTCTTCTGGTACACTTCTCACCCCGGCCCGACCGGATTGAAAGAATATGATTGTTTTCCGCCTATGTCAGAAGATCAAAATGCATCTGATGAGCCAACCCGGCCAATACATCAGCAGCAACCCCTGAAGGATCCCAAATACCTCAACCAAGAGCGTGAAGACATCAACCTCAGCAAAATGACAACCCACAATGAGGAATACAAGTGAAGGCAGGTGCGCTGTCAATTTTCAGAGTGCCTGGAAGAGTAGGTAAAGGGGGCAGGTAACCCGTATACCTAACGGGTAATTATGATACCAGATCACAAGATCAGAATTATACAAGGTATTTAACAGAAATAAAAATCAAGCGTGATTTTAAACCTACCTACTGTGGATATGTACTCCTCTCCAAAGCTAAATTAACTAAGACACCCCTGTGACTTACCCAGTCTGAAAAGTTCCGATTGATCATATATCTATGTGAATGAAACTAGTTCCTTATGCATCGTGTAGCTTCTCGGCGTCCAAGATGTGACGGGGACTTTAGCGAGGCGAGAGAAGGGGGGGGGAGTAGCATGAAATTTCTTGAGAATGCTAGAAGGGTCGGAAGAATAGTATAGGGGAGAATGAAAGTACCTAAAACGTAACGAATGCAGCCGGCTTACAATGAATTGGATTACTCGTAGATGAAATAGTTCAGATGCGTATATCATTATTCGGAGAACTCTAATTATCAATTTTCAATATTGGCACTCTCGTCTGTGTTTGTCTATGATTATTACGTTATGTAGTCTATGGATCGTATCGCATCGTATGAACTTTTTTTTTGTTTGGTATCAAGAGGAAAAGAGAAATTGATCGCAAAGCAAACCCTCATGTATTATCTCAGTTCTGGTCACTCCTTGTCTTTTTCTTTCCTTTTTGGGTATATCTCTTTTTTTTTCAGCCCCGGTGCTGAGCGACTGATTTTCTTCCCAACCTTTCGCAGTTCCTCCCATCTCATATCTCTAAGTTCTTTTGAACGCCGCCCGCAATTTTAAGATTGATTCCCTCACCCTAGTATCCTCAGACCATCTACCTGGAAGGAGGCTCCGAGGGTCCCACCTCAACCCTTCCCATAAACTCGCTCAACCTCTCCTCAACCACCACTCCATTCCAAGTTTCCTCTTCTCCTTCTCCCTCGTTCCCTACACATAATTCTGGTACACCTACCTGTTCAATAGCAAGACTAGCCGCTACAGCCCCCCAACAACTAGCTTCTATAATCCCTTTTCCTCTCGCTAACGCAATTGCCAGACCGCCTAGAAATGCGTTACCGCCTCCTGTTGGGTCTACTACTTTTTTGCTTCCCTCACTCTCGCCTGCTTGGTGGTATGCGGGAATCCATTTTTCAATTCCCGGATCCACAGGTGGATATTCATTACGTTCAAAGTCTATTTCTCCAGAATCGCTCAACAGCCCCGCGAATAAATCTTCCATATTCATGTCCAAGGTCAATCCTCCCCTAGACCGGTTTGCAGGACGTCTTCTCCTACTCTTACTGGCTCGTCTACTTCTTCCCCCATTTTTTGCAACATAGCATCCCAGTGCTCCACAACGAACGACAATGCTGTATGATTGGAGGGGCATTGAAGCTAACAATTGTTCACAAGAACGCTCTACAGCTTCTGTTGAAATTTCTCCAGATGGAGTGAGGCCAAGATCTTGGTCGCCCATAAAACCAGCTAGTTCGGAGTGGTTGGGAGAGAGCACATCGATGTATGGTAGGACATTGGTACAGTTTAGGAGTTGAGTTGGAGTACAGAGATCCGGGACTGGTTCCCATATAAAGAGGGGTTTTGGATGGTTTGGGGAATGGGATTTGCGGAGAGATAGGATACTGGTTATGAGATCTATGCAGCGGGTCGGAGAACAAATGAGGTGAAAAGATTTTGCGAACAAAAGAGGTGGATGAGATGATAAGGAACTTTCATCGAGTCGGAGTTTCGGAGTGGTGTATTTGAAAGAGCGTACTTCGTTCGAGTCGTAACCGTTCCAGCCGCGGGTTGTGAGACGAGTGGGATCAGTACGGGCTAGGCAGGAAGTTTGCCAGGTGGTGATTTGCTGGGAGATAGAGGGGGGAAAGTCGGATCCTTTATCGACTATCCAGGAGATAGTTTTGGATAGAGGTGGTGGGGAGAAGAGACGCGCTCCCAGGGCAGAATAAGAACCGGCGCCGCCAAGGACATCGTATACAGAGGGAGTTGGTGGAAGATAGTGTATTTCGTCTGATTTTGGATGTTAATAGTCATATCAATATCCAATACGGAAACGTTAACAAAATGAAGTATAAGGTACGGCCACACAAATAGGTAAATGATCCTTGATCATGAAGGTAAAATGCCGGATGAAATCCGGATAGAAGTTTGTGAATAATGAGGTTTTGATGATAGATACCAATCCAACAGAGATTTCACTACTTCATAACATGATCGGATACTCATATGTGGTGGTTAATACTTAAATTTGGTGGGACCAAGACGAATGTACCTCATGCATGAACAACATCAACATCTCAACCGTTTCACGACTCTTGCCAACAATTATGACCCTGAATATGGAATTTCTATGAATTTGACCTCAATATCGCTAGATATAAGATAGATTCATTAATTGAAATGCAAATTGTGAATATATTGGTTGCTCCCGATATATCCTTCAACTGGTCGCAAGATGATCAACCCTCTTGAGACTTCTCCTCAGGTGCTTTTTATGCATCTCCCAAATTAAGTGTTATTAATAGAGAGAGAGATACATAAACACTGGTACATACCAATTATAAACATTCCAAGAGTACAAAAGTCAATCTCTTGATCATGAGGTACTTGATCATCTTGATCATCTTGATTCATATTTGAAAATTTATATTGAAGAAGTTGAGATTGAAGTTTAAAAGTTCGAACGGTGAGGTTGAGGTTATTAAGAAATGATCATGAATACTACGAAGTACATTAGTAGGTACTAGGTAACTACCTACCTACCTACCTGAGAAGATAAGGCTGAGGTTATCGGTCAGCCTTGTGATGATACGGGGAACCATATAGTATTAGGTAATCACTGCTTGGCTTGGTGGGTGATGATTCCACCGCTAACTCATCTTCCTGTCGACATCTTTCCCCTCAACCTAAATCTCAATCATTCACACACTCTCTCTTTTGATTCTTTGCTTAAGGATATTATATGTGAGCCTTCTTTTCGCTCAATATATATCTTTCAAATTGATATAGAGACCCTTCTATTCATTCTACTTGACAAATCTTCAACTTGGTTTCATATTATACATCAATCCATTTTATTTGACTAATATTACCTCCTCTCCCTTGCATTAGAACAGATCAGCAGATAGCTTCAAACAAAAAACTTGGCTACGAAGGGTCCCTGCAGTTCAATATGTCTACTACAGGTAATAATATGCATAACTTGACTACGCTTATAAAACGGTAATAATCCTTCATATTTCTATCTTCTTTCTACCCAACCATTCAAACAACCCCCAACCCCCAAACCCCAAACCCCAAACCCACAAACCTCAACAATCAACACCCTCATCGATAAACCCATCATGTCAACCATTGATCCAAAAATAAGCAGCAATGAACTAACGGCAATCATTTCAAGGCTCGAAGCTGCTACATCAAGACTTGAAGATATTGCTTCGTCTACAATTCCACCACCACCAACTGGTGCTCCAAATACGAACGGTATCACTTCTCCAACCCATCAAGCTATCGCAACACCTCCACCACCTACTACTGTGCAAGTTCCAGCTATCAAGACAATTCTCGAAGATCCTGTCCCAGAGACCGTCGCCGAGTTCGATCGTTTCATTCAAGGAGCTGTTAGGAAATATGTCAATCTCAGTGATGAAATTGGAGGAGTCGTTGCTGAACAGGTCCGTAGTTTGCCCATTACATCTTCCTCCCAAATCTCAAATACTCTACCTCCACGGCAGTGGCTCTGGAAGAGTCGGTGAAGCGTCATTCAACTTACTGTTTGTAGAGGGGTTAGAAATAGAAGCTAATGTAACTTACATTATAGGCATCCAGTGTACTAAAATCATATGTCGTACAACGAAGATACATTTTGATTGCTTCAAAGGCGAAGAAGCCCGATATGCAAGATGAATCTTATACAAAACTCGTCAAACCTCTCCAAGACGCGTTCACTACCGTTGATGATCTTCGAAAGTCCAATCGTTCATCGCCACACTTCAATCATCTCAGTGCTGTTTCGGAAAGTATTGGTGTACTTGCCTGGGTTACGATGGATAATAAACCATACAAACATGTTGATGAATCGTTGGCATCTGCGCAATACTATGGTAATAGAGTACTGAAGGAGTTTAAGGACAAGTATGATATTTTTATTGAAATATAATTGACCATCACTAATACATATTCACAGAGATCCAAAACAAGTCGAATGGATTCAAGCCTTTTATCAAGTCTTCAAAGACCTCAGCGAATATGCCAAGGAAAACTTCCCGAATGGTATTCCATGGAATCCCAAGGGTGCAGACTTGGAAGCTGTAATCAAGGATATAGATCAAAAAGCCCCACTCCCTCCTGCCCCTCATCCAAAAGCTGCCACAGGAGGAGCTGCCGCACCACCACCACCACCCCCTCCCCCTCCTCCACCTCCACCAGTTTTCGACGATATTCCGTCAAAAACAGCGCTAAGGCAAGCAGATGCCAGTTCTGGATTAGGTGCCGTTTTCTCGGAATTGAACAAGGGAGCAGATGTTACAAAGGGGTTGCGCAAAGTCAATGCTGAACAAATGACACATAAGAATCCATCCTTGAGAGCAGGTGCTACGGTCCCAACTAGAAGTGATAGTCAATCTAGTATTAGTTCGAATCGTGGGAAGAGTCCTGCTCCTGGTAAGAAACCTAAGCCAGAGAGTATGAGAACTAAGAAACCACCTGTTAAAAAATTGGAGGGTAATAAGTGGTTTATTGTAAGTCATTCTGTCATCGAGTAAGGGTATAGAGTAGATGCTAACGTGTGCGAAAAGGAAAACTTCGAAAGTGAATCCGCCCCAATCGAAATCGAAGCTTCGATCTCCCACTCCATCCTCATTTCGCGCTGTTCCAAAACTACAATCATAATAAAAGGCAAAGCAAATGCAATCTCCATCGACAACTCTCCTCGTCTTTCACTTGTTATCGATTCCCTCGTTTCATCCGTCGATGTCATCAAAGCGCCAAACTTCGCACTACAAGTAATGGGCGTTCTTCCAACTATCATGATGGATCAAGTTGACGGAGCACAAATTTATTTGGGTAAGGAAAGCTTGAATACAGAGGTTTTTACGAGTAAATGTAGTAGTGTTAATGTTCTACTACCGGATTTGGAGAGTGAGGATGGTGAGGGCGATTATAAGGAGGTTCCGTTACCGGAGCAGTTGAGGACTTGGATTGAGGGGGGCAAGGTTAGAAGCGAGATTGTGGAACATGCTGGTTAGATGGGTGCGTGGGAGAATTTTTGGGGAAGTTGAGATAGATGGAGAGCTTTGAGGGGAGGATCTTCATGATGATGTAGTATATGGATTTGAATGGAGTGGGGTGGAGTAATTGATGGATGATGGATGATAGTGAAGAAAGTGTTATATTATCGTATATTAGTTGGCGTGTCAGGCCGGGTCGAAGTTGTATACACGTATGTATGTACACTTAACGCCTGTCTGGTAGACTTTAGAAAGAGCAATTTCGATTTATCAAACGTTTTGTACAGGTGTGGTACAGGTGTGCTTGCGTGTGCTTGTATACTTTACTTAACTTGGGAAGTGTGTGGGTGAAGTTGGGAAACGAGTTAGGGATGGGGTAGAATGTGAAGGAAATCTTATAAAGAAACGAATGGGGAATTACCTCTCCAATCTGTTATTAGTTCAGCCACTAGTGTGGAATACACAGAATATAAACGGGGAAGGAGGAAGTGGGGGTGGAAAAGGTGGAAGGGTATTATAACCCTACCAATGGTAGATGGTTGATGGTTGCATCATATCGTGCATGAAAGCAAAGTTTGTGGGATATAACATGGAGGGTGTAAATGAATAGTTGGAAGTTTGAGGAAATCTTTCAGGTCAGGGTGTTTGAGTACTGAGGATATGGAGGGGTGTCGGGAGAGAACTGGATGTGGTGGTATGGGTAATGATGAGGGTAATGGTGACGATGAGACGACAGTGAGAGGGATCAAGTGATGATACTTTTCAGTGGAAACTAACTATAATTAATAATAAGTACGAGTACCTAATGTTTGTTGGCGAAAGTGATCCGACCCTCTCTCTGGGTCGTGGATAAGAATACGACGGTTCGTCGGTTCTTGGGTAACCAACCTAGTTGACAAAGGTTTTGGGGTAATGATACAGAGGATATTGCGTCATGAATACGCTTGTGTGATGCGAGGTATCGAGATGTGTTTGAGGGTGATGAGATATGGGAGTGGAAGGTCAGGAGTGGAATTTTAGGGGTGGAAGTTTAGGAGTGGAAATTTAGGAGTGGAAATGTGGAAATTTTGAAACCCCTTGTTTATTTGAGCGTTGGGATGGAGGATAAAGGGTTGCGGTTTCCATGAGAACTTGGGCGAGGATTTGAATGTTGTTGGCATGAAATGGGCGGAGAATAAGTGAGGGGTAGAGTTTTGGAAAGTGCTTGATTATTGAAGAGGCGGAAAAGTTTCCAATGTTTACTGCTACATACTCCAGAGGTATTTGTGTTGATGTCAAATTTGTGAATGCATGTTGAACCAAGTATAATATGAATGAAGCGAATCTTTCATCCGTACTATGTGACGTCACGCACTAGTGCGGTCTTGCTCACTCACGTCGTTGGCTCAACCTAGAACAACAGTGTCAATATTATACCCTATCTAAGCCCTACAAAAATATTGATGACGACGTCACGAAGTAACGCATTGAACAATTTCAAATGGGGAGTTTGATGAACCATGCTGGTGTTTACGAACTGAATACTCTGTAGATTAGCCCGGTGGCCAGGGCAACCGAAGAAGAAACCCCGACAATAACATCTCAATAAATCCACCAGGACAGTAGCAAATATTCTTGACACCAAATATTGATCGAGTAGTAATTGCATCGCAGCATCACACAGAACAAGTCCCCCGTGATAATCTTACCCCTATTCAAGCAACCGAAATCGTCCCACCACCATAATTCAAGCTCGCTTACTCAAAACTTCCCCCTTCGCATACAAATGCCGAAAGAATTGGCCAAAAAGATATTGGCAAAAAAATAATATTTACCTACGCAGGGATTGCAGGCCTTCTTATTTGGCGGGGAATTTAGGTGAAAGTATATAGGATAATTAGCAAAAAATCTGTTGCATGTGTGATGAGGTTGAATTTTGTTGAAGCATTTAATGAGGATCACTGCCTTACTCCTCCTGCTCATGCCTTTACTCATACTTTTGTTTCGTACTCGGCGGGATTTTGAAGACAGATTTGGATATGGGGACCGGCACAGATCGTTCAGGGGACCATTACTTGTACTTAATAAGTTGGCAGCATACCTCTCCCAGCAAAGCATTGTTTCTATTCACAGATCTCCCACTTCCACATCACACCATTCCACACAAACCAATCACATTGACAAACAATTGCAGCTAGGTAGGTAGACCTTGTATCCTATTCCATTTCCTTCCCCTAAAAAAATGCGCAATCACCATACCATCCATATACAGCCGGCCTGATGCGGGAAAAAAGACTGCGCTATTCGCATGCTACAGGGTTATCTCGAAGAAAGAAAGAAACAGATTTACAAAACATATGATTTAGGTACAGACGGAAAAAAGAAAAATTGACTGCTAAAGTCCAGGTGATGGTAGCTCAGCTCGCTCTCCTCCTCTGTCCCTCTCCCTCTGTCCCTCTCTTCTCTTTCTCTTTCTCTGCTTTGCAACGCAAGGTAATGCAACATAAAAACTGATGCTCAATGGGAACCCCATACGTCATAAAATCCTGCGTGAATTCTTTCCTTCTGAAATAAAATGAAATGGAATGATAAGTCAAAGAATGCTGGTGTGGTATTAACAAATAGTGACTGTCAAAGTCGTATGGGAGAATTGAAAAAAAAAGGAAAGAAGTTTCTTTAAGAGAGTGACTATCGTAGTTGTTATTGCCTATGCTGCCCATTGCCTATGAGCTTCTCGTAGAACTGGGTTCAGGTTAGTAAACAAGATCAAAATAAAGAGTAGATGTTGACGTACCACTTAAAGAGTGCTCCTGACCAGCTCTGTCCTCACACGCGATTTGCAGCTCGCCGCCTTCCAGGAATGGTAGGACAACACTGTTTGGTAATTCTTGCATATCAACATCCGGGATTTCAGGATATCTGAATTCACTAATGTGAAATCTTCGCGTGGCTCCTTTGTCGTTTCCGCCGGCCGTAATAATCAGAAGTCCCTGAGAGTCGAGTACCATCGACCTACGCTTCCATAAAAGACTATCAGGAAATTGAACATTTATGTCGCCAAGATCGTTAGCAATTGTAGGCGAAGCTGCTGAGGGCTGAGGTGGAGCAGATGAAGCCCCGGTATCAGGAAAGATTGGTGGTTCAGATTCCTCGCGGACTGTAGGTGAAATAGCATGTGCAATAGCTTTGCGGCTCGAAGATAGAGAGGAAGACATGCGCTTCATCATACGGCTTGTACGACTAGATTTTTGGTCGGATTTTTCGTCATTCCCGGAAGATGTCGAGCTATCCGTTGGTGGTGGAGAGAATTCTGAACGTTCAACACTGCGGTGACTGCTGATGGAAGATGGGCGCGATTCTCGGATAGGAGATGCAATATGAGAGGAGGGAGGCCGTGATGGCGACATTGCCGCCGGGGGAGATGTGGAAGGTTCAATAGTAGTAGAACGCCGACGCTCAGCAAATGAAGAACGACGGTCATTGATGAGATCTTTGACCATTGCAATAGATGATCGTCTCTCATTGTTAGTAGTTACGGTAGTTTTGGATGACGTTGATAAACGCCTCTCGGATAAAGTGTCCTTCGGAGAATTAGAAACTGCCTTCTGGTGATCTATGATCAGTGGTGATTCCTTCAAGGCCATAGGTTTGTAATCTGAAGGATCTTTGCCAATTTCCGACTTTTGGGGAAACGGTTGATTGGGGTCTCTAATGATGCGCGCAGTGACCTGAACCGATTCAGGTCGAGATAGAGTGGGCTTGAGTTCGGAAGCGGGAGTAGGCTTCAGTATAGCTACTCTATTTTGAATAGAACTTGACCTTTCAAGTCCTTTAGATATTTCTGGCGATGTCTCTCGTGGTATATTAGAAGTTGGCGAAGTCTTATTTAAAGAATTTGTCCGCTCGGCGATGGAAGGGGTTCTCGATGGAACGAGACCACTACTTTTTCGTACAGAAAAGAATGTAGGCGATGCAATCGGACTTGGCCCTAAGGTGGATGGAGTTGCAGAAGAATCAGGTGCAAGATTTTGAAACTTCTCGAATGCTTTGATCCTGTTCGCAACGCCAGACCCAACACTGATCTTTTTAGGCGCAGCAGGTGTGCCAGCAGGTGTGCCAGCAGGTTGCATACCCAAACGGGTTAAGTAATTTGCAGAAGCTGATACAGGCCGAGAAACAGGTCGGTCACTACCAGATCGTGGAGTAAGGGGTGGAGGATTGGAATTGACTGATTGCAATGGACTCGAGACGGTTCGCGAATATTTAACTTCATTCTGCGTCGGTTGAGGGAACAAAGGACTGAGTGGAGATTTAGCCACCGGCATAGGCTTTGCATCTTCAATTACAGCCGATTGCAGCTCATCCATAAGTTCGTCGTCCGAGGAGAAGTTGTCTTCCGAATTAGGACCACTTTTGTCAAAACTGGTCCGAATAGGCCCAATGCTGCGGATCTTCTTCTTTTGTGATAAATTATATCCAGGATCGAAAGGACTTTCCGTCAATTTATTCTCTGACGTCTTGAAGATAGGCTCACTTGTAGAGGTCTGCAAAGGTTCTGTCGAACCAGAATTAGAGTCTGCAGCAGTTCTCAAATCTTGGGCGCTCGACGTGGTGATAGGAACTTCTGTAGATTTCGAGTTTAGCTCAGACATATCTTCAGAGCTGGTAAATTGATTTCCTTCTTCATGAGAGATTGTGGTATCATCCTTTATTGTATCTTGGGGGGCAGAATGGCTGGAATCGGTAGCTAATTGCTCAGCACCATCAAACTGCTTGGACAGTATGCTTTGAGGGTTTAATTCAGGAGGTTGCAATGATATTGTTACAATCGGCCCACTTTCAGTACTTTCCGACCGGCTGGTAGAAGAGGATTCTTCAGCCATGATATCATTAGTTACTGCCTTGGTAGATAACGCTTCTTGAATAGTTTTATCTGTTGACTCTGAAATAGAGGACGCTCTTGTTGATTCTGCTTTTTCCGAAGGTCCAACAGGGGATACTGGGTATGAATCGGTTCTTGTAGCATCTGAATCGTCCGTTTTAAGAGTAGAGCTAGTATCGAGGGCGACCGCGTTATCTGCTTTGGCCATATCAGTCAGCAAAACTAATGTATCTTCAATTTCCTGTGGGGCGTCTTGTGATGCTCGCGGGCTCAGCGCAGAAGGTATCTCGATATCTCTAGTGGATGTCGAGGACTTTGGAGAAGTAGGTGATGTTTGTGCAGGCACAGATGTAGATGCGGTCATTTGCTTCTTTCGCATTTCCATAGCCTTCATGAGTCTTGCCTTCTCTGGTGTAATTGTTGGAGCCTTTGCATTAGGAGCGGCGGACTTTGTTGACAATGTGGATCGAACTGAGACCCCAGAGCTGGTGTTGGGTCGCCCACCACTTGTATGAGGACGAGAAGGGAAAAACGGGGGTATGGTTCCATTTTCAGGAATAGGAGGTGGTGACAAACTCATGCTAGGAGGCTCTCCAGAATCCTGCGAGCTCAAACTCGTCCGCCCCTTTTTCGATAGCCCCTTTGTAGATGCTTTCAACCCCTGCGGAAGCGTCGACACTGGACGATGGGTAGAGGTTCCTCCAGATGTGGTAGTTTTGCCTACATCGAGAGAAGGGCGAGGTCCAAGTCTGACTTTAGGTTTCGCAAACTCGTGAGATGCGAGGCTGTACAAATCAGGTCGTGCAGACTGTGATGAATTCCGAGGTACTTCGTCAATTGTTGTGATAGGAGAAGATGATCCGAACTCTGCTTCACGCGGCTCCCTTGGGGGAGGCGGAGAGGTATCAAGATCGAAGCTTAAAGGAAGTTTGGAACGTGGAGGAGGAGAGGTTTCGAGACTGTTGTCCGTTTCTGCAACCATAGAAGAAAAAGTAAATGAATTCGGTAGATCGGATGGTAGGGTGGTCGGATCAACTGTTGGCTGGTTCTCAGATGTTGAGGTAATAGTTTGTGCAGTAGGGGGGCGCTCCTCCTGAACTGTGGATTGCCTTTTTGTTCTCATATCCTCCTCCTCATCCTCTGCAATTTCCATTAAACGTCGTCGGCGCAAAGAGCTAGTCGAAGATGAGACTGATCCAGAAGCAGTATGTAGCGAGCAAGCGGCAGAAAGAGTCATATCACGGAGCTCTTTCGCAGTAGTTATTTCGAATATAGTATCGTGTGGAGCGAACTTTTCGGTAACAGCATTAAAATGAACAGTGACCCGAGCTATCAAATTATCAAATTATCAGATTTTAAATTTCAAAAGTGAAAAAGTTTGAGAGAGATCAACAAGGAGGAACCCACCTTGAACCAGCCTTGAACATCCATCCGGTACATATTTGATAACTACGTTCCGTCGCCTATATCGTAGAAACCCGAACAGCGGCGATGGTTCCTCATATTGTCCAATTTTATTTCTTATTTCCACAATTCCTCCATTCCCACGGCCTAACAATTCTATTTCGTCTCTGGAAGCATACTTAAGGAGGAACCTACAGTACCGACAACAATATCAGTTTACTATATCATGGCACAAATCGAATAACGAGATACAACAAGATATTGGATATAAGCATACCATCCTCCTGGCTCAGCTACCGCAGCATCGTATGCTTCTTTGACCTTCGCATCGTCCAAGCCATTCAGCGACATTTCCTTGCCAAGTTGCGATCCTCCTCGAAATTTGTGGTGGATCAGGTAATTCTACCAGTCTTCCAGTCTAAACATTCAATTCAGGGGTAATCGTATCTGTACATGATATAATGCAATGCGGCTCATCTGCAAGCCCGCAGAATGAATACAATTAATATTAGGAAGCTCAGGTAAATGGCGTATTTCAAAAAGATCCCAAAAAACTCGAAAGCAAGGAAAGCATAAGACAATATGAAGCCAGGCGTAGAGGGACTGAAGCAAGTAGAGTGTATCGGAGAGAATGTAGAATGTGACAACTTTCAACTTTGCGACTTTGCGTCGCGCTTAATTAAATAGTCGCGAATTGAAGATCGTTGGGGTTGAAAGTTCCTTTTTAGGCAATACCACATATGAACTTCTGATGTGAGGTTATCCCGTCTCGACGTCTCGACGCCTCAATATTGATGTTATTGATAGCTTCAAAGGGTTCAAAGATTCAAAGGATGCCCTCTTTTACAGATGAAGTTCTCCCCGCCTTTTCGATAGGTCTAGTTGTTACCGTAGTTTACTACCGGCGATTCATGCGACTTGTTATAGGTGTAACAACGTTCGTCGGAAGGTGCTCCTCCCGCACACATGAAGCAAACTGACCAATAATAGGAGCTACATATATGTATACTTTCTGAACTGACTTGGAAGGGTCGATTATTTCTTACCTTTTACTTCACTATCTACCTGAGAATCTACAGCATCTACAGAATCTACAGAATCTACAGCTTCTACAGCATCTACAGCATCTAACAGCATCTACAGCATCGATAGGTAGTACAGGAGCAGAATACAAGTACAGGAGCAGAATACAGCACAAATACTCGCACTACTACTAGCACTACTACTAATAATAAAGTTGTTTCATGAGAAGTTAATGATCTACATATTGCTAATTGTTTTATTTCTTGGTTGATCCACCCGTCATTTTAGCAATTGTCCGGTATGATTGCGAGATCTAATATCTAGGGTATATACAAAAAGGACCCTAATAAGACCTTTATCCAGTTACCGGGTAAGTTTTGGATATTATTTCAGTAATGGTGGTATGTTAAATTGCTTGTGCGATGATGCTGTGAGCATGCGCGGGACCCCTTTTTCATTGCATTACGCCAAAGCGTACAGTTAATAGATCAGCTGAAGAAATACTGTAATACCGGCGGCGTCAACGGTATACCGATCAAATACTGCATGTTAATTTCTATTACTACAAATTAGGTGGTATGATTGTTATAACTACTATTATCCCCACCTTGCTTGTCTTGCATACTCATGAGCAGCCTCGCTCCGTTCCACCCATTGAGCCTCGGGATCAACCCGTGAATCGTGTGGACGTGACATTACTTTCATCCCCGTGAAATTACATGTTCCAGCAAAATCACACTTGAACGTACCAGAAAGCTCTTTGCCCTTATTACTAAAAGTGATGCTCTCCAATGTTCTATCTGAACCGAGTTGGATCTCTCCTTCACCCGTCTCCTCGCCTCTCCACCGGTATCGCCAAGTAGGCCTCCGAGCTGTTGGCTTGTCATTGGCCCCTAGGAAGAATGCGCTATCTTTGTAAATATTAGGATTGCTATCATCCGCATCATATGGAGGAATGTCGCTCATCATAACATCTCCATCATCGTCCATGTAAGCATCTTCCCGTTTCCTCTTTGAATTTCCATTTTGTGACCTCGGTATAGGAATAGGTCTTTCGAAGCGCATAATTCCCTAATGATCAGCTGATTAGTTCGTGAATACCAGACATGAGAATAGGATAAAGTAATACCTCGACAACTATAAAATCAAACATGGCAAACATTTGTTGTCTTCCGTTTCTGTTCTCGACATAGATGTCTAGAGTAAGTTCCGAGTCTTTCTCTCCCCACTCTTCCTCAATTTTTGGGCATTCGATGACATAGGAGCCTCGAACATCCCATGAATCTTCTGACTTTGTAGCACCTGAAACGGTTCGGGCACCACTGGTCGACGTCCGTGCCTTTTTTGCTGCTGGCTGTCCAGAGTCGACTTCATCTCCATTATCCGCAAATAGGCTTGGGTGTGTGCTAGTACTTGATGCAAATTTTCTAGCCGTCTGTTTCTTTCGCGGCAGTGGCAAAATATGACGTGCTGCATGAGTTTCTGGTTCGTCAAACAAACTGTCATGCGTGCCTGTACTTCGTACTGATTTTCTGGCTGTCTGTTTTGTTCGACCTCCGGTAGGTTTCTAAAATGGGAAAGGCTTAGTTAGTCCTGTGTTCATGACAATGTACTGAGATATGAACTGTATTGGACAACAGTATGGCACATTGCTGGAAAACATAGGGCTGCAACAGTGGTTGGACGGATTGATGAAGCTATTCCCAACTTCAAGAAATCGGAATTAATTCAGCTTTGGATTTATTCCGTACAAATTCTATGATCTGATTGTTTGATTTGTATTTTTTCGACAAAGATATTCTGAGAATACCATTACATCCAACTTTCGCGTCATTTTATGAATAGATGAACCCCTATGTTGCTGCCTTGGGGAAGAATGATTGAAATATAACAAAGATGTGAGCCCCAGCTATTCAGGCCAAGATAAAGGTGATCTCATCATTTTCGCATACTGATGCAAATAAAAATCATAGGACATAGTCCTTTCGAACTGTGCTTGCCCTATATCCAGCCTCGGCTTAAAATATGGAAGACGTCAAAGACTTACAGATTCAGGTGATTCCGGTGGTACTGCCGATTTAGATGCGCTAGACTTTGGCGTTTGTTTTTCGGTTGTCTTTGGCATGTATTCCTTGGAACGAGCTGCTGCCCGCTCAATCTCACGCATTTGATTCCAAACGGCATCTCTACTTCTCCCTACCACGATCCAACGATCTGGAGAAGGTCGTTTGTTGCCTATCCAAGGGGCATCTACAGACACGGACTCCAATCCCATTTTATCCGCAGCCTCGGCTAGGGCGGCTCGATTTTCAATCTTGACAATGATAATATCCAGGCTTGCCGGCCGTCCCGTGCCACTTGTCGGAAATGCTTCGCTGAGGTATTTCTGTGGATTGGCTTCAGCCTTCTCCTCTGCGGTCTTTAAACTTTTCCATTTACTATCCCTCGCAATTTTATTTTGTTTCTTAAAGTCCTTGTTCAATTGAGTTTCTGCGGTCTTAAGCTCCGGAATCATTTTCTTCTTTGCTTCTCTCAACCTCAACTGCATATCGGCGATAGAGCCAGATTGATTTAATCCTCTGAAGGCACATTGAGCTCTCCACCATCCTGCCGGCTTTGTTTCGATGTTATTGGTATTGCCTGGCTTGGGGATTTTCGGGGGTAGCAACTTTTCGGCGTGGGGATCGTAGGAGTAGCCATCTTTGTACAGTCCTTCTCCGCTGCATGTGTAGGTAACAGACCTGAATTTGTGCTCCAATGGTAGGATAACAATTGGATGCAAGCCGGCCATGGTGATTGAAACTTGAAGGGTTTATGTTGTTAAAGCCCCGGAGTTGATATAAGACTTCGAAATATTGTTGCGACAATTTGCGCATGGAAACCACAAAGTAAATAAACCAAGTAGTCGTCGTGTTTGAGCCCCAGAGGACTACAACGTCAACATTAGAATACTCAGAAACCCGAATCTAGAAAATGTACAAAAAATGAAAAAATATGGAAGTATTGTTATACCGGGGGTTTCGGCAGCCTGACGTCTTCGACCAGCCTTGCCGCTAGCGTGATCTTAGCGTGGCGGGCACCAAAAAATCATCAGGCCCGCCTAGCTAGGAGAGAAAGGTATAACAATCAGCAAATTGAAGTCAAAACCGGCAACCTCAATCCACACGGCATCACCTTCCTTTTTCCTACGAATATAAAATCTAAAAACTTGCAACGATGGTTGAATTAACAGAAGTTGAGGATGAGTCCTTTGAGCAAAAGCAAGCTGGTCCATCTGAGGATGATTACTACACTGATACTGGTATGGTTTTCCATTGACTACGAGTTCCTCTATAATTAGCTAATCGGCTTTGAATAAAGATTCCGAGATCTCTTCCGACGAAGAGGATAATGTCGCAGATGAGGAGACCTTCGCGGACCGCATAAGTGCGCTGAAGGATATAGTACCAGCGTCAACTCGATCCTTCATTTCGAGCAAGGTGGATACAACCACAAGCTGGATCAAATCGGGTTTAATGTTTGGAGGCAAGACTTTATGGGTTGTGAGCACAAGTGCTTTGTTACTGGGGGTTCCATGGGCATTGGCATTCGTGGAGGAACAGCAGGTAGTTGAAATGGAGAAGGAGATGAAGATGAGAGAGATGGGTGGAGAGGTGCCTTATCCCAAATCGCATAGATTTGCACATTTCATGCTAACATCTTCTGCAATAGTTACTTTCCCCGGGTACAGACACAGCAGGACAATTAAGCGCACAGCTCGGCGCACAACAAGGAAAGCCAGCATTGTAATGAATGAATTTGGGATGACACGATACAAAGAAATGAGTCCAAATGGATGGAGATATGATAATATCATCATTGTACATCATTGAGTGGCTTTTGAGGGGGGGCGCATGATTCAAAAGGGTTTACGGCCACAAAACCTGTGTTGTATTTCTAGTTCTTCTCACCTCATGAACAAAATAATTTCTTCGGTAAATACTCGAGTATATTTACCAAACTCAGTTCAATGCCAAATTCTACTAGGTATATTCCATGATTCATGGTCCAAATTCAAACGGTCAGAGCTTTTAATTTTTTCCCACACATTGTCGCTTTAGCCGCCACTTGCCGTTATCCAGTATCTGCTATGATCGTCCCCCATATGTTGGATATCAAAAGGGTCCACTCCCCATGCTATGTGTTTCGGCAATCTCTACGATTGTGCTCATACAAGTGAATAAATATTTAAAATTCATGACCGTCTCTCTTTTCTAATCAATCTGCGAGGCCGAATCTGCAAACTTTCGACCAGATTTGGTCAATACAAACAAGATGTCGAGGACGCCGTTATTCCTAAACTTCGCTGGAGATTCGAATCGAAACCGTCAAATGTCGTGGTTACTGGCGAGTTCTTCAAGGAAAAAGGAGCGAAGGTAAAATAACAATCGGTTTGGAAACTAGCCAAAAGCTGACAATGAGATAAGATGGCCTTTGGTTTTGAGATTTTGGAAGGGTTCTATCCACTCCGGTACGACGTCACACACTTTGGAGAAGAGAAGATGAGACTGACCAATTCTGTACACAGAGGTCCTCTGGCCCGTTGCTATTCTTTCTGCTATATCTGCTATTGTTGTATACTTGAACCAGCATATCAGCAGTGATGTTACACTTCCAACCAGCATCGTAGGTTCTCTCCACAGCTTGCGATTAGAAAAGTGGAGACTGATAGAACCAAGGTCCCTTCACTATCCATTGTCGTAGGTTTAGAACTCGTTTTCCGCAATCAAACAGCCTACAATCGATTTTGGACCGGCCGATGTCACTTCAGTACCATCACGACTTCAATCAGATGTCTCACGAGGCACCTACTTGTACTCGTTCCTGCACCGGCTCCCCCCGACCATCAATATGATTCATCATCTACGCGGAATGAAAGCAGTACGGATAGCTCGGGATATAAGGATTTTGATGGTGCTGCAGATGAAAAACACCAGCCGCTATCCAAAGCACTTGAAGCAAAGACGATTGAAACTGTAAAGATTATGATTGCGATGCTCTATACTGTCAAGTATCATCTGCGAGCCGATTGGGGTGTGGAGCTTAGTTCTGGAACCTTGAATGAAGACGGACAGATTTTGTGGCGAGAAGAATATAAGGATCTGCTACCACAGGGTTTCAAAGGCCATGAGCATATGGGTTTAGGCCTGACGTTGCAGTTGGCTACCTATATCGAAAAATTTATCAATATCGGCTATAATTTGTAAGTCACAGCCCTTCTAAGTCTAGGTATTGTGGGACCTCTAACAAATTATTTGCTCTCAGGGCCTGGTTTAACAACGCTTCTTCCACGCAAATGCTCTCTGAGCTCAATCAATTCGTTGCAGCTTACGGTAACATGGAAGTAATCCGACTCGCACCTACCCCTGTTGCACATCTCATCCACTCCAAGCAAACTCTCGCTCTCTTCTGTTGCATTTTACCATTTGCCATGGCCTCCGAGATTGGCTGGTGGACACTTCCTCTTGTTGCGTTTGTAGCATTTGCTCTTTACGGTATCGAGGGAATCGCTCAATGGCACGAAGATCCCTTTGGAAGGGACAAAATCGACATCAACATGGACGACATTGTGGATGATGCCAGAAGAGAGATTGAGGTGATGTTAGAAGCATGGAAAACGCAGGGACTGGATGGGAAAGGACTTTTCACGCCCAACTTGAGTGCACCATTCACGCCTAGAGCGGAATATGGTACTATTCCCATGTGAATTTCGGAAGGAAGGCTTTGGGGGGGAAAAGAACCAAAGCTACCACCCTGCAGACGAGCTTTTCAATGTTCAAGTTTTAATCGACAATTGAAACATCGTTTCAGGGGTAGAAATTGCGAGAAAACATGCTCTTTCTACCTTTGGATTCGTATTGAAGCCATAGCTCACCCCTTGATCTTCTCGATGAGGTCACTTAGCTCTGGTTTTTTACAAACTTTGAATATGTTTTTACTCCATCGAAAGATTTGAGAATACGACTACTTGCTCTTTCTACGTCCCAAGTTTTCATGGAGGATGAACCATGCACGTTCTGTGAATGTGTGGTTTTTTGGATTGTATAGTAGCTAGACATTTCTTGATGGTTCGTTCACAATAATACATTATAGCCATAGCCAGAAGCTACCTTATCTCTCAATATTGATGCACTCATCTATCTAAACTTGCTGGTAGTCTCAATTCAGAATTCGTATCTGCAACAACGATTATGTTCCTACAGTCAACCTTCTCGTTCACTCCAGTTATTATCCCTCAAACTAAACCTCTGCACGCTTTCACTTTATTATCTTAGCATTCACTTCTGTAATCATTTCGTGGTAGGTCTGGAGTTTAGTATGTTAGGCCGAAAGCATTTCTCCACGAATAGGAGGATCGTTCTCATTATAGCAAACATAAAATATTTAGTGCTGAGATCGACGTCGGTTCTGCTCATTGAAATTAAGAGACTTATGATTAGGGACGTTCCCATGCTAGAACTCTGAACGCTAAATCTTTCTTTTCCCTCTGATTTATTCTGGTACTCTGACTGTCCTTGCTGCTAGGATCTGTGTGGACCTCAAAGTTTATGCTTTTGTGTCTTGAGATCCTGCATGATTGTTAGAGCTGGTTTTGAAACTCGATCATGCATGTTCTGAGAAGTTAATTCTTTCTCTGCTTCCGGTCAAAGGTCCTATTCCTCCTGATGGATATTTGAAATAATGTGCATATTCTTTATAGATATTTGTAATGGTACTTCATCTGGAGTCTCCCATGCAGGGTCTCGCAAGAAACATGTCTTTCTTTTTCTTTTCATGTCCACATTCTTGGGATCCTTCCAGCTATTTTGTTTTTCCTAGCAATTCCTCAATCCAAGGTCTGCACAACAGGTTCTGCCCTCCCATGGCGCGCCCTTTTATAACTCTCTTTATGTTTCTGTGATCCTCCAAATATCTCAGTGGGGGCTCGTTTCCTCTTCCCCCTAGCTGGAGTAGTACCACAACGTCCTGAGGTCATGGTCTTGATGAAGACACTCATAGAATTGGTGACTCAGACTATTGCGGAGAGGACATCCATCCATGTAGCCAGCCTTCATCATTGCAGATCATACAGTCGGCTAGCTCGTGACTTGGATCTTTGCGGAGTGGTCTTCTGTATCTTCAATTCTTGAAGTTAGAGTTGTCTTTGAAGGGCTGAGTGAGAATATGGATCCACTATCCTGCGGCTCATCTTTGATTCGTGGATTACAATCCATTGTTTGGTGTGTCGGAATCATTCTCAAATCTGTTATAGTATGACTCTCAACTCTTATAAAAGCAGGTGTTGGGAGACAACAATAATTGAATTCGGAAAGAAGATCAGCAAATCGACGGCAAATCAATGGCTCAGCGCTTTTTTATATTTCCTCCTGACTTTGATCTGAATACTCTAAATAGTGAAAGCTTAACTGTTCGGCTCCTAGTACTTATAACAATAGAAATATAAAGAATACTAGGTGCATTATTCTTTTCAATGATAGATTGCTCTTCGCTATCTCAATACAAACCTCCGTCACTTGGACAGGGATAATTTGTACAACAAACACCTGAATTTAATCAATCACTGGGATTGAGACACTCATCTAGATTAGGGCACACACCTGAATCCAATCAACCACCTGGATACAGTCATCAACTTGTAATGGGGCAACTGCAGCCTTTTGGTAGTCATTATCTTTGCGAGGCACTTCATGGTACATATTATAGGTCACATTCTTGCTGTATCACGGGTAAGTTACATTACACTCTTTAAAGACTTTAAAGTAGAATAGATTGTGCATGCTTGAATGAATTGATACTCATGACTAAACTAAATTAGAGAAACCCTATAGGCTTAGGACAACGACGGTTTAGCGGCAAATTGATCTGTGATAGCTTCAACATACTCGCCCTTTACTGTTGAATACTTTCTTCGATAATACTGGCCAATGTAGCATTAAGTGACTTTTCAAGCATATCAAAGATCCTATATCTTGCCAGTTGACCCCTCTCTTTTTGTAGAGTTTCTCGAAGATGCTTAATGGCGGTCTCAGCACCACGACTCAAGCACCGACGCTCAAACATCTTCACTGTAATCAATTCACCAGTGTTGGGGTCTTTAAATAGTGAATTTGGGAGTAAGAGAGGAGGAAGAGATGTGCGTGATTCGGGTGGTGCGGGTTGTGCGATAGACGCAGAAGAGGGATTGGATGCGCCAGGGAAGGCAATCCGACGATCCAAGATGGATAAAGGATTTTGGCTCTGAGGCTCGAATTCCGCAGCTAATGCCGTAGATTGCTCAGTGGCCTGGGGAGTGAATGAACTCTCAATATTGCGCAACTCTGTGGCTAAACCTTGGGATCCTAGGGCTGGGATGGAAGCTAGTGGATCTTGAGGTTTGAGGTATCCCTCAAAGAGATTTCGTGCCAGTCCTTGAAATGGTTGATTTGGGCGTGGATCAGATTTTCTTGCGATGAGGTCAACTCTTTGCTCCACAAACTGAGAAGTAGGTGTTTCCTGGTGTTTGGGGAGTTCTGAAGTTTGTCCCAGAATCGTTTGAGCAGCTTGTGCATCTGGGGTACGCGGAATGCTCAAGTTCTCTTCAAAAGACGTCAGAGCCATTCCTGGAGGCTGTTGAGCAGATTTTGGAGTGGGTGGCAATGGGTTGACATCAATTTGTTGTTGAGCAGGTTGTATTGTGCGTGGCAATGGATTTACTCCGATTTGTTGCTGGGTGACATATCCGAGGCCGCCATATCGGCCGGGAAATTCGCCATATGCACTTGACAACCCAAACTCCTCCCACATGACCTTTTCAGTCCAGTAGTATTGAAAGTCCAAACCAGTTGCGGGATATTTTGAAATGACCGACATGAGTTCGGCATTGTAAGCCCGATCAAAGTTATCTGTCTCGAAGTATGGATAGATGCTGCAAAGGTTCAACACCATGGACTGATAATGTCTCTGATAATGAGGGGGTCGAGCATACGAGTCTGACATGGTGTAAACGTAGAGTGATGTCTTGGATGTTATTAATTGCGTAATTCTGAAGGAATCCTATTCGTAAATGAAGGAGATGTTCTGTTGTAAGGGTGGATGTTTGAAAGGGTATCGGTTTACCGTGTAGTTTCGTTGTTTATCGATTGACTTCTTGAATTAGAAGCAGTCTGGGAAATGGAGCGAACCATATATAAGAAAGTGGAAATCATGGTACGGTTTGTACGATTTTCATTTTGATCAACTTTGCCCGCGCGAACAGGTCATACTCGACCGTATGAGCATGAATATGCAATGGGAGGCATTCGCTTATATGAACAAGTAGTTGTAAGATACCACTAAGTAGGTAATGACATATACAGTAATTTCGTATGATCGGGAGTTAGTCCAAGTTCGCTATATCTGAATACGGACATAAACAAAGTTGTAGAATTGCTGTAGAAAGACTATACATGCCGTAGCAGCATTTGTGGCCATCATCAAAGGCATACTAGGTACCTGTAGACCCCAGCTTTCGCACTTTGCAAATGTGGCTGGATTCTGGCCGTTGGAAAAGGCACAAAGAAGGAATGTGCTTGAAAGTGCATGCATCTGCATATAATATCTACTTAGAATGTATGAGGTTCTTTAGGTGGCTTCACATTTCACTAGAGATATGAACAGAACAATAGAGACTGAAGTGATTCCACATCAATGAAGATGACCTTGTTTTCCTCCAATGATCAGAAAGATCGAGATGTAAATCAACAATGGTTGACTGACGGGATTACTTTCATTCATAACTCCTCATATGAAGGATTGGAATTATGTGGAGATCAATAGTGAATGTCAAAATCTCATATATATTTTGAGACTTCGGCACTTCTATTACCAAACATATCTCGGGCGCAGTGGTCACACCTCTGCTTGTGCCAGCGTAATCGGGACAGTCTGGTACAGTCATTCTATAGTATGAAGTTGATTGGGACTCATAGACCTGAACAAGGTCACCGAAGTTAATTTGCTATTTGAAATTTCTGGAGATATTCCAAAAGATAATTAATTATCAAGGTTCTCTGGTCCCTAATAATTGTAAGATCAGAGTCACTTCTCGACCTATAATTTTGGGACTTCATTCTCTCAACTTCTTTCATTAAGGAGAAGTTGATATTCGTGAATGGAATAGTTCCTTGGAGCTTTTGAGGGTTAAGGTTAATAATAAATTTCTCATTCTTTGATCAATCCGAGGATCAAATGAAAGCATATATAAGTTAAGCCCATGAAGAGATTTGGCATACCATCCGATGAAGAGTAGAATTATAGTTCTGTTGAGCACGAGTGGAAGAATAGTTGGCCATTCACTCTGAATAAGGCTGTCTAGCTATAGGTGAAGAGTTGATGTCTCTGATGTTACTGTATTACATCGGAAGATCTGTTGTTCCGGCCGAGGCATATTGACGGAGGCACATATGTTGGACTTGGGTTTCAAACACGAGAATGATTAACAATATTTTGGTAAAAGACGGCTTCGTACAAATATTCATTTACGGTGAATGTTAAGCTCAGCTCGAGTATACTTTTTAAATGTAAAGCAAGGATGAGTGGGCTTAGATCGAGTATCTGGGCCACAGGAAGTTATCGCTCCCCGAGTTCCAATGGCTCCAGCTATAACTCTTCTACACTTCCCAAGGTGGCACCCTTGCGAGAAAATTCGTCAATATCCACTACCCACCCCCATCCCTCGCGAGACATGACTAAAGATCGAGCAATTGAAACCACCCGCGAAGTAATATTGGATGGCGGACTGTCATATAATGAGCTACGGAAAGGTTTTGGTGGATTGAGCACCAGTCAATGGGCCCCACGCGATTACCCTGGCAGACCAAAGGCAGCAAATCGTCAGCAGGTTTGGACTAAGGTAGGTTTCCGGAAATTCAATGGGAGGAAGAAACTAATCTTATACTCCCTTATAGGTTGTGCCAATCTCACAATCGACTCCGATGTCTCACGCGCATAATACTTCGCTTCCTGCATACTCCTCCCCAGACCTTGGTCTTCCTTACGAGGTTCAATATTTCATTCTTAGTATGATCCAGCGGATCATGGAGGAGGGATGTTATGCCTTGGCGTCTCGATGGATTCCCAATGTACTGCAAACGAACAATTGGACGTGCTCGGAAGCGGTTGAGCTATCTTCTTGGAGAAAAATCCTGCCAGAACATATACCCGCGGCAGCTCTCACTCCACATAATAAATCTCTTCATACATGTCTGGCTGATGCTGTTCGAATACGAAACTCCGCTACCCATCGTCATTTATGTACCAGTCGCGAACTACAACGTATGACACAACAGGCCGAAGACCTCATGATTCTATTTTCCGATCAAACAAGACAATTAAAGTTCCACAGGTTATGGACTGAACTATATGATTGGGAAAAGCTTAGTGTAATGGATATGCAAGCTGCCAGATACAAAATGGAGATGGCACTTCAAGAAATCGGGGAACGGCCCATGGACGATATGGATTGGACACCAAACGCAATTTCCATGCAAGAAATCCCTGCGGTTGAAGTAGAAATAAAAGGGGTAGAGAATTACGATTTTCATGACGCAATGGAGATAGACTGAGGATAACACACCAGAGGAGGTACGGGTATGGCGAACTGGAGTTGAATTAATCGTAGAGTGTATAAAGTAGAGCATTATGGCTTTGGGAGTTTGCATAAAAGGTTTCTTGGTAGGATTGCAAATACCCTTTGTCTTTAGCATGTTTCTAGCGCATCGCTTATGGAGCTTGAGTCCATAGATCAGAAGTTCTCCTAAGTTGTTTTCCAGGAAATTAAATCAAAATCAAACCGTTACACATCCCAGTTGTACAGAGACGATGTGCGATAGCAGACATATAGTTTCAAGACTTTTCAATCCCAGGAATCACTGCGAATTGGGCCAGAAAGAAGTTATCAGGAGAAAATCGAATCACTCGTATAACATCGCACTAGGCACATTAAACTCAAACACACAAAGACTAATCTATCACTACAAATTGTACTCGGATACAAACGTTTCTCCATTGAAAACCCATCCCTGTCCCGCCGGACCATAGAAGCACTCAGGCTTCTTTCGATCATAAGCTCCAACTTCCCTCACCCACTCTTCAAACTCCCTCAAAAGCTCCAGCTCAACCCTGCAACTCTCACAAACCACCATCTCACATTTTTCGCACCGACTCGCCACCGTCTCGTGCTCTCCAAACGAAGTTTTCAAACAACAACGTCCACACACATCATTCTTTTCCCCCTTTCCCACTGGCATCCCCAGACGTTCCCCCAGCCCACCATGCCATGGTCCCTCTCCCATCTTTCGTTCCCAATGATCTCGCAGAGCATCCAACTCGTGCGATTTCGAAGTGGGGTTAGGCGCCACTCCAACCCCGGCTTCTTTAGCGACGAATCCATATAATGCTTGGTTCCAAAGCTTACTCGTTGCCATGCTAATTTTACCGGTGTCTATCCCAAGTGGACGAGAGATTTCGGCAAAGGATTCCCAGAAACAGCGAGAGGCCTCGAAACAATCGGGGATGTTGTTTTCAACGAGGAATGGGTTGCGAGGACCGATGATTCGAAGGGCTTCCGAGGAGATGGATTGTCTCCACTCAAATTGCTGTTTCTCGAAATTGACACTCTCCTGTCTGAGTGCTCGGAAATTGGCACGAAGCTCTTTGTTCTGCTTCAATTTCTCATCTTCGGAAAGTGGGGTCTGTGTCGTCTGACCGCGGGCATGGTGGATCAAGTATTGCTGTTGCATGATCATCTCGATGAGGTTATTTCGCACCTCGCAGTGCATACCAGCTCTAGCTTGGTAGCTAGCGTGGATTCGGTTTTTGAACTCGAAAAGGATGGGCATCTGGTAGTCCCAGTACTGTTTTGCTCTGTAGAGAGCTCGCTTGATGGGGGATAGTCTTCTATAGTGGAAGATTTGGAGGATATCCGCCACAAGACATGCTTCCTCTGTGGCAATGCGCTGCTCGGCTCGCTCTCTCTTTTCTCTCTTCTTCTTTTGAATGCGAAAGGCTTCCTTCTCCCTTCTTTGCTTCTCTCTTTGCTTCTGATCTCTTTCCCATCTCTCCTTCGCTCGTCTCGTCTCCTTTGCAGCTAATGTTGCGGCTTCTGCAGATACTCTTGCTGCCTCTACAACAGCCAAATGCTGATCACGAAGGGCGTCGTGGTTCTGGCGTGCTCTCGGCGTCTTGATTGCATCATATGCGTCTTGGAGCTGCTGGAAGCGCTCCGTAGTGTCTCCTTTTGGGTTCTTGTCTGGATGGAGGGAAAGAGCGAGTCGTTTCCAGGCCTTAGATATGTCTGATTTGGAGGCGTTGGAAGAAACTGAGAGGATGAGGTAGGAGTCAATAAATGGGGAAATGGCTGCGGTAGACATGGTTGTGATGGTGTACTTGGTACTGCTACTGTTTGTAAAGAGATTGGTAGTGGTACGATGGTACAATATGTACAGTTAGACGTTCGAAGGAGCTGGACTGAGAATCTGACGAGAGGAAAGGAAGAAGATCAAGAGAGAACTCATAGGAAGAGATATAGATACAGTTGGAAATCACATCGCGAGAGCCGAACACACTACAATTACAATAGAACCTATTGTTCAAAACACTGTTCACAATACCGTATTGATGCCTACGATCCATTTTTTGTTTTTTTTCTATTGTTTCTATTGTTCCGCCATGTTTTTCGCTAAATGAATGGTAGGCGAGTTTCGAAATTTTTGTCAATAGGAGAAGGTGAATTGACTTTTTCGGTAATCGTCGAAACGGAAGTTATTGTCGCAACCACATTTTCCGACTCGGCTATACTTATCTCAAGGAGAAAATATCCCTAATGAGATCTTTGAATGGAGTCTTGAAGATATGGTTCGATCTTCTTGCCATCACCGGCTTGTCCTAGCTAATATTTCGCTATGTAGAGGATATTGGAGGCTGTCATGTGATTGTTATGATTACATACATGATGAATCTCTCAATCCAACTGCAACAACTAAGCATTACTATCAGTTCTTATCATCTCATATGTGTTTGATGTTTCACGGCAAGCTCAAGATTGAAGCTCTCGACTAATCACACTCATGAGAAGCGTAAAATTGACGTCATGGATGGCTGAGTTCATTCTTGACAACCAGAGACAGTCACTCTATACTTGCCGCGCAATGTAGGTTATTGTTTCATTGGGAAAGGAGATTGCAGGTTTTCTGCTGGGCATACTAATCGCAAGTAAAGGGATGGGAGTGTCTAAGTTTGAGTTTGGGTGAGGAAATAAAATTCATCCATCATCCTCTTTGTCTTGTTTTAAATAGACATATTGTCTATCTCAAAAGAGATACTGGAGGCTCTCGACACAATGAACTCGTCGCATGTTAATTAATGTCTACTGACCACTTATCTTTGATATCAAGACTCTATACTACCATCTAAATGATCTCCTAAGTTCGTGAATTTGTATTCACCCCCTCCTCTATTCATTCTCTGCCAAACCCACCTTCTCCCGATTCATTAGCTCTCATATCTGCTTGTGCCTGAAACCACATGCCTTTAGATCTAAATTACTTAATCAAATTCACTCGAATCCACTCCCTTAAATCTTAATATTTTTCATACACCGAACAATACCCAACACCTATTATCCAATCAAAATACCTTTACAATCCCCTCTCTATACCCAACCAATTCCATTCAACCATCGCGCTCAGTGAAATAATAAGATGCAGTGCATCTAAACTTTCCATGCATCTTCAGCTCAAGCTTGGATTGTCTTTCCTCGAAAATTTCTCTGCATATCCTAGGTCCTTTCTTATTACTCGACTTGCTTTTCCTTCCAAATAGCATGTACAGTAGAAAGGAACTTGAATGCTAGCTGTTTAGCATAGCATGTTATATATGTAATAGATGCGGATCTAAAAGCAAAATTTAAAGTATAAAACGCTAGATGTTCAAGTAGAATCTATCACTTCTAGATTAATATTCAGATCTATTAGTTGTGACTTAATAAGTATTCCACTGGTGTACTCTTCATCAAAGTTTAAATGGTTCATCAAGTTATATTTCATCTATGCAAGTGAAATAATCTAAGTTATCTAACTATTCGTTCAGTGCTAGTAGTATATCTACAAAGATATTTTCTTCTTACTAGTAGCGAAGACCTGTTTGAAATATGTTTATTGGCTAATGTAACCGCTTTCATCCAAGAGCTTAAGAGGCTAGTTCTTTCGCCCAATTTCTGCGGCTGTTTTCACTGTCGAGGTAAATTCAATCAAACTTTTTTTTCTGAATAAGAGATGATGGTACATTCTGTGTAATTCTCGCTTCGTACTACAACTCCTGATTTGGATGTTGGCGTCTGTATATGAATGTTAATATCGTTTAATTACACAAGCCCTTCGAGGAGATATGAATATTACCATGAGAACGTCAAGGAAGTATCTTGATGGTTATAAGCATTTCATTACAACTCTTTCTTAGTAATACATTCTACCCATCACCTCTAATCCCCCACCCTCAACTCCTTAAACCCCCTCATGTTATCCCTAATAGCAATTTCCACCGGCAACCTCTCCATACTACTCGCCCCATAAAACCCATGAATCCCCTTCGTCCTCGCCAACACATATTCCACATCTTTAACCTCCGCCACCGGTCCCCCATGACAAAGCACAATAATATCATCTCTAACGCTGACCGCCGCATCCCTAATCTCCTGAATAGCCTTCACACATTCATCCAAACTACTTCCCGTCTTGGCACCAATTGTCCCATTAGTCGTTAACCCCATATGCGCTACCAATACATCCGCACCCGCCTGAGTCATTTTCACCGCATCCTCGGCGTTGAAAACGTAGGGCGTGGTAAGTAAATCTTGTTCGTGGGCTAGACGGATCATCTCGACTTCTTGGTCATATCCCATACCCGTCTCCTCGAGATTTTCCCGGAATCGTCCATCGATCAGTCCGACGGTGGGGAAATTTTGCACGCCGCAGAAACCGAGGTTTTTGAGCTGCGTGAGGAAGGTAGGGATGTGACGGAAGGGGTCCGTGGCGCAGACCCCGGCAAGAACTCCAGTGTCATCTACTATCGGGAGAATCTCGGATGCCTACGGTGATGTGAGGTTTATATTTTGGAGCGGGAATAGGGACATTGGGTGAGATGAATATTACTGTATACGCACCATTTCGACAACCACTTGATTGGCATCTCCATATGGCATAAGACCAGCTAGCGAACCACGTCCTGCCATGCGAAAACGCCCGGAGTTATATATTATGATGAGGTCTGCACCACCTGCTTCTACAGACTTGGCTGAGAGACCGATTCCTATATTTTAGTTAGCTATGCTATTGACTCATTGGGTGAGAAATTAATGTATGAATTAGTGGATGATATACCTGCTCCTGCTCCTACAATGATTTTCTTGTTCTTGACAGAATCTCTCAGTCTTCCTAGAACGACTTCTCGGGTGGTGGCTTTAGTCATTGTGTATGGTTTTGATTTCGATTGAGTCTTTACTTGTAGGATTGTGCCGATATTGAGATGTCACGATATGGTGTGAGACTGGAAGAAGTAAGAAGAAAAGAGCTCTTTCAACTTTTCTCATAGATTTTTATATCTTCACTAATAATGACTTCGTAACTGCATATGATTGATATTAAATCCAAGCTTTAAATTTTCTCTATAAAAATGACGATGAATGAGTAGTAGTGGGAATAGTAACTCGTACCCCTGCCCGCCCCGCCCCTCTCCGCCCCTCTTCTGTAGATCCCGCAGGTTACGCGTCGGCCCGCATATATTAGCTTGTTTAGCTATTGTGGGGTAATTTGATGTCATTTTGAGATGTCTGTTTGCTGAGAAATTGATTTATTTTATATATTTTTGTATGTAGATGTCGAATTGATTGTTCTTAACATTCGATTCGACTAGATATCTCTAGCTTCTTATTACATCCGTCTTCGCATCTTCGCGTTTGTGAGTTCCGAGCTAGCAAAGGAGAAGTCAGTTTACCCATCTTATGCAGTGTTTGCGTTAGTAAAGTATACAGTAGGACTACTACACTACTCTCGTACATATTATCAATAGTGATATTTATAAGGATATATGCTTCAAAGCCTTAATTATGATGTCATATGTACGCACATATTTTATAAAAAGTAAATCCGTACCACTCACTGTACGGGTCCGTTTATGGAATACGGCAAACACTGCAATTCTTATGCAACTTCCAGCTGCAGCTCTGGCTCCAGCTTCAGTTACTGCGATGAACTACATCATATACTAACTATCACCGCCACTATCACTTTCCACACATATAAACAATGACCAGAATGGCCCAGCCAACCATCGTCCTCCTCGGAACCCTAGATTCCAAACGCGAAGAAATCCTCTACCTCCGCACCCAAATCCTCGCCCACTGCACCCACTGCACCCCCAACACCAAAGTCCTCCTCACCGACGTAGGACAAGAGCCCTCCTCCGACCCCGAAATAAATATGCCCCAAGCCTACTACTGCTGCTACCCTTATCCCACCCTCTTCTACGGCGAATACGTCGAACACATCCGCAGATGCGCCACTGATGTCGTACGAGAACTCTTTGAAAAAGGACATATCCATGCAATTATCGGAATCGGTGGATCGAGAGGAACTTCATTATGCGCATCTATCATGCGGAACGCACTACCTATCGGATTTCCAAAACTGATCGTCTCCACGATGGCTAGTGGGAACACCGCTCCATATGTAGGAGAAACCGATATCACCATGATGTACAGCGTAGTAGACATCGCGGGAACCAACTCCATCCTGCAAGGGATACTAGACAATGCAGCTGGAGCGATTTCCGGACTAGCGCAAGCCTACTGGTTGCGAAATCCATTAGAACAAGGGATAGCCGGTCAAGACGAGCCGAGAAAAAAAGGTATCGGATTGACTATGTTTGGAATCACAACTCCATGCGTACAGATGGTGAAAGAAATGCTCCAAGCCCACAGTAAGGATGAGTATGAGATATACATATTCCACGCCACAGGAGCAGGCGGAAGAGCAATGGAGAGATTAATCCGGGAAAAACGCATCGATGCCGTGCTCGACGTAACAACCACCGAGATAGCCGATCTGATTTGCGGTGGTGTATTATCAGCCGGACCCGAACGACTTTCGGCGGCGGCCGACATGGGCATTCCTCAAATCGTAAGTGTAGGTGCGTGTGACTGTGTGAATTTTGGGCCGAGGGATTCGGTGCCCGAGAAGTTTCGGAAAAGGGTGTTGGTGCAGCATAATCCGGATGTCACATTGATGCGATCGAATGCGGAAGAGTGTGTTGAGATTGGGAAGTTTATTGCTGAGAGATTGAAAGAGAAGGTGACGAGGAAGAAGTTGGTGAAAGTATGTTTGCCGATCAAAGGGACGAGTATGTTGGCTGTTGAGGGAGGAAAGTTTTATGATGTTGAGGCGGATAAGATGTTGTTTGGAGCTATTAGGGATGGGTTGGCTGGGACTGGAATTAAGGTTTTGGAAAAGGATTGTGCGGTTAATGATGAGGAATTTGCTCGGTTTTTGGCCGACCAGCTTATACAGCTGATGTCTGTCTAAGTCGTTGCGAGGAGATGGGATATTGATTAGATGGAATGAGACGATACGATATGATAATTTCCTAGATACCTATTATACTGCCTCATGATCTCATCCAAGCACACCTAAACGACCCAAAATCCAAGCTAACATAAACGTATCTCATCCTCATCTCAATAGCACAATGCATTCTTCATAATCTTCATATTTAAAATCTATCCAAACACTCGTACCATACCATACCACACTATATCATCTCATATCATCTCATCTCATCTCATCTCATCTCATCTCATCTCATCTCATCTCATCTCATCTCATCTCATCTCATCTCATCTCATCTCATCTCATCTCATCTCATCTCTAGTAACAGAATGGCACCCACCCACCATAAAGGCCATCTAGATAATAAATAAAATCATAACTCATAACCGACCATCAGACAAATCACTACCTCCTCAACCCACAACATCATAAAATGCTCTTCCACTGCTAAAATATCCATATAAAGATCTTGAAAACCCCCGTAAAAGAAGATACATTAGCCATCTACTTGATACCTCATCGAGCCCTTAAATATTTGTATTTTAGTCCAAATCCAAATGAAATTTCAACTCCACGCTTGAATAATCTCCTTATGTCGTTCGAGACAGTTATCCAATAGTTCGAGCTAATTAGGGTTGGAATGTTTCAAATGATTTGAATATTTAGAAAACCTTAAGAGGTACGCTCAAAATAGGGTATAATATTCGCCATTCACTTTCCTCTACTATCCAGAATGTATTCGTACATCACGATGAAATTTGATCATCGTCGCCAGTTCAAAAAACAAAGGTATAATATGACTCCCACGAATCCATCATTCGTTAACTCATGCCATCTAACCCGACTGTCAAACCCATCCAAACTCCAACTCCAACTCTAATACAAGTACAGCATACCACCCACAAAACATAAGTGCTCCAAATGTTAACCCCAAACCATTCGAATACTTCTCAAGACTGTTTGTGTCCCAACTCCAAGTCACCTTCATAATCATCATCCCAATCCGAACCCGAGCCAGCGATTTTCTTACCCACAAAAATACCCACAGCAGTTCCAATAACAGCAACCAAAAACCATCCCTCGAACCATGTTTCCACAGACCCCGGCTCTAATGGACTACCCAGCGCGTCGCTCACAACGCTTTTCATCTCATATGGAAGATTACTTCTCAGAAGTAATGCGTTGGATATCACATACATTGCGCTAATCTGTGCAATGATAAGTGCTAGATTGGCTTGAGCTTGATAGAGAAGCGAGGGAGAGATTTTGGTGAGCATATGGAAGGTCTGAAAGACAGAATTGAAGGAAGCGAATAGGATTACGGCTGATAAGAGGAAGGATATTTGGCGCGACCATGCCAACTGATCGAAAGCTGGATTCACGTGCTTTGCAAATAAAGAAAGAATACGATTAACTGGATCTGTGGTTGAGGAACTGAAGGATGCAGGATCGGCTGGCAAGGCAAGACGTCGAAGTACAGCCAAAGTGGTTGTTCCAATGCGGTATATACAATATAGCGAAAATGCATAAGAGATCGGCGTGAGAACAATTTTACCGAGAGGTGAAGAGGATCGTTGTTTTGACGCGTAACGATTTTGAAACATCGACAGTGAGGTCGAAAGACTTAGAGCCATAGATGAAAGTCCAGATATTTCTAGCTCCAAAGACTTCAACTCTTGCACGTCAGCGTTCCCCCGTATAGTTCCAATGACCTTCGTCATGAATCCTTCAGCTGGATGATCGTCAACTTTTCGCTGAAGAGCTCTTAATCGACTTCGTTTGACAGCAAGCATGTCATTGGTAGCGTCTAGACCGGCTTGTTTTCGTACGATATCAGCTTCCGAAACAGGTTTCGGCCTTGCGCCAAATGTTTGCCAAGGAGCAGAGACCGCCGCAAAGCCAGAAAGAAGTCCCATCAAAGAAATCCCAATAATGCCAACCCTATCCAAGCAGGCCTCGCTAAGTCCTTTGCCGGGTACAGATACCATTGTATGAATATACGTTCCCGGTATCCCTTTCCCCAACCACCAAAATCCCATTAACCATATTGTAAAACCAACAGCTTGAAGAAGCCAGGCGGTTGTGGAAAATCCTCCTTTCTTCGATGCCCGGAATTTCCATCCAAACCCCGTGATGATTGATTGTAATTCGAGAAATGGTATAAGAACAACGAGTAGGAATAAAAGTGTAGGGACAGTTATCCTGAGCGCAAACGCCCTTGCCGCAGGATTTAGATAATTCGATATTTCGCAAAGAATCAATTCTGCAAGCACTGTCGCCAATGCAATCGTAGTAGAAAAGGAAATAGCGATAGCTTTTCTTCTGGCAGTTTTTTGGCCATGTTTTTTGTGCGATTGTCGCAAACTAGGAGGGGCATTACTAGGAAGGTAATGAAGTTGATCTTCCTTGGATTTTTGTAGACCAGCTAGTAATGGGAAGAGTTTTTGGAAAACGACGAGGCTAACAACAATAAATGTAAGAATTAAGGGTATCGAAGAGAATGCAAGTGTCGAGAACGATGTAGAGCTCAACGAGCGGTTTTGATGACTTGGCATGACACAAGCGTCGTCGCATTTGTCGTCTGGAAGTATGGGCATTGGTTGCTTAAGTAGATTCGAAATCTACCTTTACATGATAGTTGCTGATGTTATTGAGGTAGATACAGATAAGTTTTTCCACACAATTTAGATTTGATCAAAGTGTTCAACTTGCTATGTATGGTTTTCCTGTCTATAAATTGCGTTCTCCACGATGAAACTGGGAAGGGTTCAAGAGAGGGCGATTTGCGAACGCGCGTTCGAAAGTGTGATAAGATTATGATGACAATCACCACGTGATGCTACACTCCAACAAAGGAGGGGTTGGCTATTTTTAGAATGAATGACCCCTCTGACCCCTCTGACCCTCTCAAAGGCCCACCGCCGCCCACCTCCTTGTTACTTAATCAATCTGTGGATCATCCGTAGACAAAGACAATAAAAGAAAAGTTAAATTTTTAGACCCTATCAATTCTCCCGCTACATTATTTACCATATCAAGTATGGATCTATCTATACTATAGAACTGTAAATACACTCCTAGTCATCTACATCTACAGTGAAAACCACTATTGTAGTTTGAAATTACAAATCCGAAGTAGAAACAGCCCAACCTTCATGAGTATCCGAAGCAATAAGATACAAAGACACCCGACTCTGATATAGAAATCTGAGTATTCCCATCCCTAAATGACAACAACTCCTTGCCGTAACGCCTTTCGACCCTAGTACACAACTCGACGTAAGGAATACCATTGACCAACCCCCAATCCCTTGGAGGATGAGTTGAACAATTTCCGGGCCCATAGGTCAATATGTCATCTCTCTCTCTCAAAATATTTATGCCGCATAATCATCAGCTTAGGCAACAAGTCCGACTGGGGTCATCGTCTGCATAATAGAAGCGCCCATACACTCAGCATCTGACTCCTCTGATTCATCATCCTCCCTATCAATGTTAAGAAGTTGGAAGCGATTTACTATAGGGGTCTTCTTTTTGACAGGAGGACGATTCTCGGATTGGACACTTGGACGTTTCTCCAGTGGGGCTGCACATTCATCATTATCCCATTCAATTTTTGAACCTTTATAGGTGCTAAAGAAGGGTTAGCGAGCTTTATGTCATGGTTGACCCTAACATACCTGCGACTCATCATGCAAGTACGAGCAAACATTGCATTATGAACAGAATTTGTCGAGATGAAAGCTTTTGAGCCATTGAACGCAACCTTGATTACAACAAGATTATGGATATGCTCAAGGTCATCACGGATAATTTTCTCGGTATGCTTGGGGTTTCGATTGTGAATGACAAGGTTTCTCGTAGCTCCAATGCCTACTTTGTTTGCGACATGGCCCGGTAGGATGAATTGCCTATCATTCCATCGAATATCGACCTACTTGTTGTCAGTTATCTGGGCCGTGATAAAGGTTCAAAAACACCCACCCTCTTTGAACGGATATACAAGTCATGACGTTTGACATGGCGAAGGAATTCGTTAGCGTTAGCTTGTTCCAGGAATGATACGCTCGCAGCATTATCATGGGTGCGAAGATAGATATCCAACAGCATCCCTCCCCTAACAGCATCGCAAATGTCTGCATGTGTAGTACCATCTGGCAGATTAAACAATAGCACGGTACGCTGAGCAAACTTTTCATACGTGGGAGGTTGCAACCTGGTTTGGGAATTGTTTCCACTTTCAAAATCGAAGGTGCCAGCTCCATCTGGACTATGAAAGTGGTCATCGTAACCATTGGTATGCGAATGATTTGAGAACTCTTGATACTCGTACGATTGATTTTGGAAGCCTTTGAAATCTTGAAGACGACGTGGGAGAAGTGTGCCATTTCGAGGTGTGCCATATGTATAAGCTTGATGACCATTGATTTCTTGATTCGATCGAGGGGAAATCTGTGTCATGAAGGCAGTGCTATTGTCGGGATCTTCATGCGTCGCAGGAATGCTCGAGGCACCAATTTCATAAGCTCCGTTCTCATCAGCATTCGTATCATCCTTAATCAAGATCTGCAGAAAGATTTTAGCAACCATATATAGGTAGGATTTTGAAGACGGCGAGAAGAACTCACTTTCAAAGTCTCCTCCGCAATTCCACCTTTATAAAGGTTGCGTCGCAGATTTTCTGGAATCTTGAGTTAGTCTCTCCGATCCACCACAGCTCACCCTTCCATATCAAGTGAATACAAGGTAACATACCATATTCACGAGTAGATTGTATCTATCACATGAGTATTAGTTGACGTTTGTATCAATCCACAATATGTAAGATGCTTGCTTACCAGAACGTCATACTCTTTCTTGGAGATTGTGACCTTGTCAAAATGGTAAGAGGTACTAACATCACTACTCTCCGAAGTATGCTACACATAAACAATAAGTATTCGATACTATTTCATGAATCTATCCATCTATCCATCCATCCATCCGTTCATTCATCGCATCTCTGGATAGGTAGCTATCGGCATCAACATACAAATTGAGCTCTATTGTGGGGGTAAAACGGTTAGTTAAGACATTTAGATAGATGTAGGATGATTTTATTTACCTTCTCAGTAAAGTCTCCAAATAGATCTTTTCAATAGTTATCATAGAATTATCAGATGTAGATGATGACATCTTGGAAAAGGAAACTTATTGTTCGTATTTGAATACAATGAAGTATTCAGATGAACAATAATATGAAAGTTTAAAAGGTTTCGGTTTCTTACTTAGGTATTATAATAATAATTTGGTCCAAAAAAGTTGTTTGACAGTTTGGATGGATGGGTAAGGCCCGTGGGGCAGTTTGGGGTCAAGCTAAGCCAGATCAAGTTAAGCAGCTAAACTTTAAAGCTTTGACAAGTAAAGGGGTGAATATATCAAGTGGATACGGGTAATCCACTTGACTGAGGGGTTGCTTACCTCATGACGCTTCCTATTTAAGTTAATGAGGCTCTTTCAGTTCCTTAACTTCGAGCGTAGCGAGCAAATGGGGGTTTGGGGGTTTGCCCCCATAATAGGTAATATAAAATAATACAAAAAGACCATCCGATTGGTAGGAATGATAGGAATGATATAGATCTTGGATATTCAAACCTGCAGCCCTAGGGCTAGGGTTAGGGTTATACTACAGTCAGGGTATTAGTGAGTACCTACTTACAATTGATCATAATATTGAAGTCAAGTCAGCCAAGTCAACAATGAAGTCAATGAAGTCATCCGAAGGGCGGCCCGTACTTAGCACTTAGTGGTGTACTTAGAAGCTTAAACCCCTTTATTTCTAAAGTGTTATAGCTTTCTAGCGAACTTCTAATGATTAACAAATATAACAACAGTTTGGAACATTGGACTTAACCGTTGTTTATTTATTTGTTTGTTTGTTTGTTTGTTTTTCTATCCATTTGTCTATTTGTCTTGTTTGTCTTCCCGCCTGTCTTGTTTATCCATCCGGTTCTTGTTCTTTGATTTATTGCTCTTTGTTCAGTATGCTCACCAATCTTCATATTACGAGTTCCTCTATCCTCATCAATACAATCAACAACAAGTTATATCACCAATAGTTACATCACAAACATGAAACAAACCCCCCAATAACTCTCATTCAGCCACCCAACTGCACACCAACAGCCAAAAAAAAAAGAACATTTGACCCCAAATTCCCAACCCACCAACATCTCCACCAACCATGGCATCTCCCAAGGCCACCTCCCCCTCCGCCTCCTCCTCCGCCTCCTCCTCCCCCAACACCCAATCCGACACCCAATGGTTCCACGAAATGGGTTACCCCAACGGAATCCAGGACTTTATGAATGACTACGGCTTTACAGACGATGAACAAGATCGACTCGATGCCCTAAATCTCTTTCGACAATTCCGAAAGGAACAGCAAGAAGCATGGGAGAAGCTTCATAAAGGGAAATCAAAATCGGGTGCTGAAAATGGAAATGGTATTTCGTTTACAAGCTCGTTTACAAGCTCGGTTACAACGAATGTGACATTAGTTTCTCCCCATGAGACTGGTCACCCAAATAAACGCCCAAGAAAGAATTCTCGTAGGAATGGTAAAGAGTAAGGAAAGAATATTCTATGAACACTAAAAACCAAAAGAGAAATCCACACCATCAGAAGCCGCAGTGCCGAATCGAAAATCGCATCTCCTCCACAACAACCATGACTTCTCCGACCTCTCTTTCTGCAACCGAGTCCAGTGTACCGATGAAACGCACCAGGACGAACACTTTGAGGGGGAATATGGGGTAAGAAGAAGATGCCATCAATCCTTCCCGCCCATCCAATCAGCGAGAGGCATGCAAGCATAAGAGAAATACCATGACGAATACAATGACGAATACCATGACGAATACCATAAGAAATCAATACCAAAGCAGCTCGTCGGACGGGCACGAAATTCTTCTTTTCAACAAACCACACCAAGAGCTACCTAATACCTATTACCTAGTACCCATTAATACACCCAAAAGAAAAACGCACCGGCCCTTCCACCCCCCACCTCCCACCTCCCACATCCCCCCTTTCAGATCCCCAGAAAAAATGTAAGACGAGCTCCCGCACCCCCAAAATCCAACTACCTCTCCAAACCCTCCAACACAAACACACAAATAACAGCAATAGACACGCAAACACTCGAACAAACCTCCACACTTCAAAGAAGACCGCCTCTCCTTCTCCTCTCCCAATCACGCAAACAAATCCACACATCCCACATCTCATCCCCCCCTCAAACAATCACAGCCTCCTTTACCTTTACCATTGCTATTTCCATTCCCGCACCCCTCCAACGCAGACTTCAAAGGAAAAGCAAACAAGCAAGCAAGCACGCACGGAAAAAGATGTTGTTTCTGATGTTGATACAGTACCAAGGAGAAAGGTAAAACATACCCCCCTCCCCCCTCTCAGGGGAAACACCAGTAAATCGCTCGATTCAAGATTCAACTTCCTACTGCTGTGAAAAAAAGCAAAAAAGCCAAAAAGTCAAAAAAGTCAAAAAAGTCAAAAAAATCAAAAAAATCAAAAAAATCAAAAAAATCAAAAAAATCAAAAAAATCAAAAAAATCAAAAAAATCAAAAAAATCAAAAAACAACCAAACACTCAAACACAAACACAAATACAAACACACCACACCACACCAAAGCAATCAATCAACCAACCAACCAATCAATTAACGCGCAAGGAAAGCGCAAGTACGATATTAAAACTCACACACACTACACCACCCTACCCTATCCAAAAAAAAGTTTGCACGTAAAGTAGAACATTATCAATATCAAATTCATGCTCTCTAAAATCGCGGTGCAAGATAGTGTTATAAGAATGAATTGTGCTCGATGAAGCGAGTAAAACGAAGTGAAGTGATACATATTCATTTTAGCACAATATAATACACCCACACCACACCCACACCACACCCACACCCACACCCACACCCTTCCTCCACCTCACCACCCCACCGGCCCATCCCACCCCCATCTCCAAAAAGAGCATGCAATTCAATTCATCAATCATCTCAGCCCATCCCAGCCCATCCCAGCCAAGTAACAAACATCCCTCTAATTTAAATCCTCGCGACCAAAATGCTATATCTCACAAAACAGAATAGGAGAGTGAAGTTGTAATTTTTTTGCCTTGATCTTATTAGCTTTCTTGCCTGCCTGCCTGCCTTCTCTCTTTCTCTCTTTCTTTCCTCGCAGTGCGTTGAGCATGCTTTGATATACCCGCTTTCAGCCTCACGGTCCTTCCTTCCTTGCCCAATTCCACTATCCCCATTGCATGATGACTGATTGATGATATACCCGCCATCCTATACATATCCTTTATTCATTCCTTTCCGTGCCTCCCCAGTACCCTATCCCCCTCGCAATATCTTATGCTCCCATGAAATTCCTTATACAAGATCCTTAGGATCCTCAGCCGGCGAATCCGTGCTCTCAGTCGCCGGTGGTGGCGGCGCACTCTTTCCCAAAGTCCCCCCACCAAAGTATTTAATGAAATCCTTGTTCTCATCAAATGGTCTGGGTCCTAACAGCCTCACCATATCATCTCTACCCAGCACCTCCTTACTCAAGAGTTCCTCGGCAATAATCCCCACTTCCGCCTTCTTCTCCACCAGTAAGTTTTTACATTTCTCGTATGCTTCATCGACGATGCGTCGAACCTCTTGATCGATGGTTTGGGCAGTTGATTCGGCAAAGGGCTTCATGAATTGATTATCTTTATCGGTCTCGAAATGGAGGGGGCCGAGCTTTTTAGACATGCCCCATTTGGTTACCATGGCTGTGGCCATATGGGTAACTTTGTTAAAATCATCGCTAGCACCACTGGTAACGGTCTCGAAGTGAAGTTCTTCCGATACACGTCCACCAAGAGTCATAGCCATACGGTCCATAAGCTGATTAACATTCATGAGATAGGTATCGCCGGCAGGAAGATATTGTGCGTATCCAAGGGCGCCTTGACCACGGGGGATGATAGAAACCTTGAGAAGTGGATCAGCCCACTTGAAGTACCAACCACAAATAGCATGACCTGCTTCGTGATAGGCGACTGTCTTCTTCTCTTCCGGCGATAAAACAAGAGATCTTTTCTCGAGACCACCAATGACACGCTCAATGGCTTGTTCAAAATGCAACATGGCGACGGATTTGGCCTTTGTTCGCGCAGCTGGTCCAGTTAGTGCTGATATAACAGAGAACAGGGAATGACTTACCGATCAAAGCAGCTTCATTGACACAGTTGGCAATATCAGCACCAGAAAATCCAGGAGTTAGGGCAGACAAGCGTCCCATCAGGTACTCAATGTTCTCATTGGTAACTATCCTGCCCAAGTGAACCTTGAAGATTTGCTTTCTACCATCCATCGTCGGCCTATCGATAGAGATATGTCTATCGAAACGACCAGGACGCATGAGAGCCTTGTCAAGTACGTCAGGTCTGTTAGTACCAGCGAGAACAACAATTTGCTCCGTCGTGTTGAACCCATCCATCTCAGTCAAAATTTGATTGAGCGTAGCTTCTCGTTCATCGTTTCCACCAAATCCCGAACCCTTGCCACGAGACTTTCCGATAGCATCGATCTCATCAATGAATATAATACATGGAGTACTCTTTCTTGCCATGGCGAAAAGATCCCGAACTCTCGATGCACCAACGCCAACAAACATCTCTACAAACTCGGAACCACTGACGCTAAAGAATGGTACTCCAGATTCGCCAGCTGTGGCCTTTGCTAGCAACGTTTTACCAGTACCAGGTGGTCCAGATAGAATAGCACCGCGAGGAATTTTAGCACCTAAGCGTTCGAATTGCTCGGGCGTTTTTAAGAAAGAAACAAACTCCATGATTTCTTGCTTTGCTTCGTCCATACCAGCGACATCCTTAAACTTGACCTTTACGTCAGTCTCGTGATTGAATTGCTTGGCTCGACTCTTTCCCATTCCAAATATGCCACTATTGCTTCCCGCACCTGCTGAGCCTCGTCTGTACATGTAGAAAATAACGCCAATGAATAGAAGGGTAGGACCAAAAGAGTAGATGATAGCCCATGCATCTCCATCCCTCGCGTAACTAATTGGTATTCTTTCCGCATTGGGTATTCCTAGCTCATCTTGTGCTAGTTCCATGCGTGCTTCAAATCCATCAGCAGAACCTATCGAGAAAGAATAATGGAAGTTGGGATTACCGGCAGGGGAGTCGGGATACATTGCTGCGGCCGCTTCGGTATGGAGATCAACTCGAACCTTCTCCTTGTTAATCACTGTTAATCTTTTGACCAACCCTTTATCAAAGAAGTTGTTTCGGAATTCCTGAAACGTGATTTCCTTCGAATTGTTGCCGGGGAAGATTGTCTCCCATAAAAAGAACGTTGCAAAGGTTCCAATCAATAAGGTTGTGGTATCAAGTTTAATGTCAGAGGAACCACTAAAATTATACCCCTCCGGCTTCTTGCCCTGATATCTGCCCTGCTTGCTGCCCTGCCCCTGTCTCTGCCCCCTATTATTACCGTTCATAGAAGTATTCGGCTTATTCGAATTGAAATTTGTTCCTTGTGCATGAGATGCCTGAACCTTCGAGATTGACCACGCCATCTTCAACACCAGTTTTGTAAATTTTGCAGCCTCCGTCATAGTCATAGTTTTGCCATTCACTTCCTTCATCAATTCTTTCAGTTCAGATGGCACTCCTGTCTTTTTAACCGCCTCCAGAGTTGCCTTCAACTCTGCGCTTTGTCCTTTTCCAAACTGCATGGAAGCAATGATATGCTCTAGCTGCTTTAACTCCTCATCCGTCAATTTCACATACCCCTCCACCAGCGGTGGCTCATTCGATCCTGCGCCATTCTCGGAGGGAGACAAGGGAGTCTTTCCATTGTAAAGGTTTTCCGTCCCCGGGGCGGATTTTGTGGGTGGCTCCGACGATTTTTCTTTTTTAGACTCAACCTCCGACTCATCCTTCTCCGTTTCCTTCTCTGGCTTGGGGGGTTCGGTGGCAAAGGTGCGCGCCCTCTGTACAGCTATCCGCGACCGTAATAAAGGTGAAGTCGATGGTGTACGGAGAGAATTTCGTGCGGCAGATTGAATGGTGGTCTGAGAAATTCTAGCAAGAGAACTGCATTGTCGAAATATCGATGTCATGCTTGGCTAGAGCTGTGCGTATGGTATTTGAGAGAATAACGTGGTCTGGAGTCACTAGGAATAACTTGCCGTGACTTTGACCACTATTGAAGAGAGTTTGGAGGTATTATTCGAGAGGGAGGTGGTTTGCGGTTGTCGGAGTTAGAGGTGGGAGGCAAATCATAATGATGCATCGATTAAGCTCGATTGATTACAACACTAGCGCAATTTTGGTATCGAAACTCAAACATCTTCAACCTCGGAATTATTTATAAACAAAAATCAACAAAAATCATAAAAATCACCAAAATCACATCAAAGTCAATATTTTGAATTTACTGCTTTAATATTCATAATCTTGTTTGAGAATTAATATACAATCCCGCGTGGGTTTTTCATAACGTGTCATTAATACATTGATCAGGCAAATTGAAGCCGTAACGTAACATAACATACATAATTTGAATAGTAAAAACCCATTCCTATGAAACGCTTGAACGAAGACAAAAAGCGACCGTCCCCCAAACCAGATGAATTCATCCCATAAAACGCCATAGTCACCATGCAAAGCGAGCGCTTTATGAGTCCACAATCTGTGTCACTTCTAATCCCCCCCATGCCCAATACTATTTTAACATCTTTCCCTCCGAAATCCTTCATGAGAACGCCAAAATCCATAGATTACATTCCTCCGCCCTGATGTTGTAGATGCGCATTATTGTTCATGTGAAGATTAGGATCACCCATGACGCCATTCTCGAAGCTCTGGTATACGCCTCCGGTCATCTCTGCCCAGTCCCATTCCAGAGTCATCGGCATTTGCCAGAGATCCTGAGGGACAAAGGGTTGTTGGAAAGCATTTGGATTTAGTGGAGAGTTGAATTCATTGCCATTTGTAAAGCCTTGAACACTTCCAAACGGTGTCGGCATGTTTTGTACCATGAAGTCATTTCCAGAAGCACCAAAATCTGGCTGCCAATTTGAGTTGGGTGAAGTTCCTTGCATGGGACTAAATCCGTTCTGTAGATTCAAATGATTCGTCGAGTTAGGAGAATAGGCTCCAGGCATAGAGTTTTGTCCATGATTCATAGGACTTTGTGAATGACCAGCCCTGGGCATATGTGATCTAGCCGCATCGTCGTTACTCTTGCGCTTTCTTCTTGAAGATGTCTCTTTTTCTGCTTTATCTAAGACAACTTTTGCAATTCTCTCAAACTCTGAACAGACTCCTAGCATACGCTTCACACCCCCATTCTCTTCCTCGGAACCTAACATGGAGAGAAAGTTGACAACGAGGTTCATAAGACGTACATCAGAACGTGCTCGAGGATCTTGGGGATTTTGTAGAATATTGCCAAAAAGGGTTACAAGGGCAGAAACGGGAAAATAAAGGATAAGCCTAAACATGTTAGCTTGCCTCTTATGTGACGTGAGAATCTAACTTACCAAACACAGGAAAAGTCGCCTTGAGGAACATATTTGATGAGATGAATGGAAGCACGAGCAGCAGATACACACAATGCGGCGGAAGAAAAGACACGGGGATTTAAAGGTCTGGAATTGAGTCCTTGAATAGCATAGTTGGAAAGACGGCTGGTCCAGTATCCGTGATGAACAGACATTCGATGAATGGTAGTCAGGCAATTATAATAAGCAAAATGGAGAACGACAACATGAAGGATTAATGGAGTATGCGAAGCCTTGATCTCGTGCTCTGGACGAAAGTCGACTGGGATACTATCTTTCCATTCCTCAAGTTGTGAATCAAGCTCTCCTATGGTGTTAAGGAGTTCTCCATCCGATTGTTTTGAAGCTTTGGTCGAATAGAGCTGTTTGTAAACCTTGCTCTCGATGGTTGAAAATTCACACATCAAGCGGAAAAGGTTGACTTTTCCTTTTCCATCGGCCAGAGGAATGTTGCCAATATTGTCTTCGGGGTCGGCACTCGGTAGTTCAACATTCATGTCGTCGTCGTCCTGTGCGGGAGGTCTACCCGAACGTAAACAAATGTCTTTGTCTAGCATGTAACCTATCCAGAATACACGTTTGCGTTGCTCAATCTCCACGGGATTGAGATTGAAGCCAGATCCACGTTTGTGGAGTCCAATACTGTGCGAAAGACGAATAGCGGCAGCTACAAGGAAGAACGAAGGTTGGGGATTAGGTGTACCCTGCAAAAACAAGGCCATTCCCAATAACGCTTGTACGCTTAAAAGATCAGTGTTCCGCATGGTGAGCTCCGTGAAAACACCCATGGCATTTTTGAGGTAGCCCCAAGCTTTCGTATCTTCTTCCTGTGGCACAAGATGACTCATAACACGAAGACGATGAGCGATGGCAAGTGCGCAGTTGAGACTTGCCCACCATCCGGAGCCTTCATATGGGTCACTAGAGTATTGTCGATCGACTAGATGCATGAACGTAGGTTGGTGAAAGAGTGGAAACATGCAATTAAAGTTCTCGAAAAAGTCCTTGAGTAAAGATACGCATTCGATTTTAGGAGGTAGTCGCCTCCATACCGGACGTGCAAACAAATCCGAGAATACTTCTGGTTTCCAATACATCATCTTATTATCGTCCACCGAAGCCGATGAAATCATTTCCTGGAAGGACGAGTCACCTGTTTTCTCGTTGACCCATGAGATACCCTTGGGTGAAAATATAGAGAATCCAGAGGAGGATCCTAAACCTGTCAGCAAAGCCCACTCCCACCCAACAATATTCCATACCTATATATCGAGTTTCCCCACAGTTGTTTGTAACTAAGGAGCACATCATATCTGAAAGCGCCTCGACAGGCTCCTCTTTTTCCTCGCTCTCGCCATTTCTACCGTCTTTACTGTTACGTTTCTCGGGTTCTTTGTTTGATTCCGGTGATGCTACAGTACTTCGAGGGGTTGCTCCATTCGCATCAGTCGGGCCGCCAGGGGTACTTTGAGTCGGGGACGTGGCGCTTGAGCCAGGTACAGCAGATTCTCTGCGCGAAAGGTTCTTTTCCTGTAATAGTTTCTCCAGTGTTCCCAAATCCGTTCGTCCACCATCTTCTTCGTTGAGGAGACCTGAAAAATTAACCGTCAACCATTGAAACCCTGACTATTCTTGCTTTTGTGGAACAAACCAGATAGCTTTAACAAACTTTCCATGCGACCTAGGCGATTCTCGAGACCCTCAATATATTTCGCTCTGTACATTAATCAGCGGCCATAGCAAGAACTTGTTCACTTATAATTCTCACCCTTTTGGTGGGTTTCTCTTCTTTTCAACCTGTGTAAAAACACATTCTGTTTTATAGTTGATGCAGTGCGTACAAGCTGGTAATTTTCCATCGCACTTGATCTTCTTCTTCCGGCACATATCACAAGCCTGCCGTCGTCAGTCTCATTATCCATTTCCTTCCGCAGAACATTGAATCCTACCCTCGCTATCCTTCTCCTCTTGGCCTCATTGCTTTCATCAAGAAGGGTTCCATCACCGAAGAGCGGACCGGTCAAATCGGGTAATGTTGAAGATATCGGTAGACCATCTGCATTGTAAGCTCCGAAGATTTGAGGCGGGGGGTTCATCAAGGGTGGCGCCGAAATCTGGGGCATGAAAGCATTGTTGTCATGGTGCATTGAATCCATCATCGTTGACTATCGCATAGTAGAAAGAATTGGCTTTGATAGAAAGGTGTACGGAGTAAGTAACTAAAGTGGTTTGACAGATCCTTGTTGAATCATGCAGGTAGGAAGTTGATTTCGTATTCGTAATCTTACAACTAGGGGACCTCGAAATGTTGTGGAATTCCCGCTTAATCGCAGCGTACCAATTAACTAATTCTTGAATCTGGAATATGTATTGGATGGGTGAGATTTCTTTGTGACTGAGGCGCTGTTTGTGGATCCTAATGGAACAACCTGATGACGATGTGGTTGTGGTTGTGGTTGTGGTTGTGGTTGTGGTATGGTATGGTGTGTGGTGTTCAAAGAGCCAGGGAAGGTAGGAAGGTATGTATACCTACTCTCAGTACTAGTAGAGAGAAAGTGTGTGTATTGTAGAAGGGAGGAGGGAGGAGGAGAAGGAGGAGAAGGAGGAGGAGGGATGATCAAAAATAAGTAATAATACCTAATACCAGTAATACCAGTAGTAAGTAGTAGTACTTCGTACTTCGTAGTGGAATAAGAATAAGGAATAAGGTTACCGATTGACCGATTGATAACGAGGGGTCGTTTCGGCGGATGAAATAGGTAGCCTCCCTTTAATTGACGTCTAAGCCCATTTAGCCTTTATACAGATAGATCTTAATAACTTACGTACCCTTACTAATTATGATTACTACTATGATAGGTTATATAGAGTTGGTATGATTACAAATCGAGGTTTTTGAATTGACAAATGATAATAAGAAGGCGAATGAAAAGAAGGCGAATGAAGAGAAAGGCATTATCTCGTTGTCTTGTTGTCTCTATTATAATACGGACATTTTAAGTGTTGCATCATCATACAAGTTAAAGTCCTTTGATCATCGACCTACTAGGTACTGATAGCTAGTAAGTAGGTAGTACTCTGAACACTACAACGCCATCTCAAAATACAAAACTCAAATACAAAAATACAAAGTAATCAATAATCCTTTTAGTTGAGATAATAAGTCAAGTCATAGTGAATAATGAAGAGCAATTCTGATACAATTACAATTACAATTACAATTACAATTACAATCATATCATCATTCACCTCATATATTTCAATCAATACTTCACTCCAGCATACTCCCTACCTACCCTACCCACACAACGCCATAGCATTACTCCATTACTCCAATACTCCAATACTCCAATACTCCATTCATTACTCAAAGACTTTCCATTCCATCACCTGGCCCATATCTCTCCCATCTCTCCCATCTCTCCCATCTCTCGCATCTCTCTCATCTTCCGATTCCTTCCATGTGACCGCTTTCCGAGCACAACCTACTACCACTTCGAATCAATCCGTATACCGTACTACCACGATGAGTTCTAGACGCCATCGGCCCATGCGGGGGGGGGGATCAAAGGTATGTAGCTACTGGCTATGTAGCTACTAGCTATGTAGCTATGTAGCTATATAGCCATGTAGGATTTCTATGGACGGACCAATGAGCCCTTGAGGAAAGCTTGATCTGTTACACCGTTGAAACGAGTGCGAGGTAAGTCAATAGAGAGAGTACCACTTCCGGCGTCGAAATCTGCTTCGCTTGGGCTCAAAAGGGTACACATGACTGCTGCATCACACACATACACGGCCACTTTGATGTTTTATGTAACAACCGGATTGGGCATTTCTTCTCATTTCTGCGAATCGTCACATCAAGGAACTTCACCATGCACAATGCATTTAAGCTTCAAAATCACACGTCGAGTTTCGTGCGTAGAAAGACATTATCTTTTATCCTATCCTATCTTATCCTCTGATCTTGTATCCTTGTATCTTAGCTATCTGTCTGATGCTACAAAGTGGCACCTATATTATCCAACAAGATCATCAAATATACTCCAAGAAAAAAGGATAGTTATCAGATATATACTGATATCAGGAGAAAATGACTATCCTAAATGGAATACTCCCTCCCTGATTGTTTGCCGACAGGCGTCATAACGTAAGAAGCAGCAAATCAGATAAATCTTCAAGCGCTCACTGGTATCAAAAGTCCTGCATGGCAGGAGAAAAACGCCAAACCCAAATGCAGAGTTGCAGCAGATATCCAAGGACAACCCGAAAAGTTACACTCCAAGGCTGAATCTCCACAATAACTACGAGAAAGCAAAAAGCTTCACATTCATCTCATGTCGGCGATCCTTCAACAGAAATCCTGGAAAATTTCAGGTATGTCATATTTCAGACTTCTTCTGTAAACCTTGAGGCGTGGGAACCATCTTGTGACGGATGTGAACGACCCAGAAGGTCCGGTCTTGGCGGTATAGGCCCAGGTGGTTCGGCAAAAGGGCCATGTTCTGTAACGGGGGTTCTTGCAGGGCTTGGCCTCATAACCGGAATTCCAGAATTTCTGTTTGGAGGATCGAGAGGTGGGCTTGGTTGTCCTCCATAGAACCCCTGAGAATCTCGGTAGAATGAATTGCCACTTGAGGTGTTCGGGTTAGGGATAGGTGGTACCCCAGAGGAATAGAAGGTTGACCCGCTCATTGTATTTGAATTTGGTTCACCATAACCGTCACCTCCATGTTGCAAAACGGAGGGAAGCTTCTTACCAGATACTCTGTAGAAGGCTCTTTCACTACCCTCTGATGAAATAGTATTAGTTGCTGTGTTTTGAGATGATCGCTTATTTTTCGAAAGGTTGGCCAGCGCTGCAGGAACGGCCATAGCGAGTGATCTGCGCTCTGCCATGCTACGAGGAGCTTGATTAGAGAAATCTCGGGATTGAGTTGCAGAAGCACTGCCATCATTCCCACCAACTCCCCCACTAGTCCCCCCACCAGCTCCACCACCAGCAATCGTTGAATGAGCTATACTCCCAAGTGATAGCATCCCGCCGTTCTTCTTCTTCCATCTCAGCACGAACATCAGAAGAAGGAGTAGTACAGCAAGTCCAGCAACTCCACCAACTACGCCGCCCACTATCGTGGACGTAGATGTTGTTGAACTATTATCTGTTCCATTTCCACTCCCACTACCCCCACTAATCGCAGTACTAGTAGCACTGCTACCCCCCGATACCGAACCAGTGCCGGTACCTCCACCTACATAAACGCTACTGCTAGTCGAATCTGTTTGAAATGGCGAGGATGATGATGAGAATGGGGTCGAACTTGAGACGAAGGACGTTGACGATTTAGTCGAAGATAGAAATGAAGGTGAGGAGGAAAAGGATGATGTTATTGTGGAAGCAACGGTTGCGAATGAGGACGTCGAAGTTGATTCTAAAAATGGAAGTGTGGTATTATTAGTTGTGGATGAGGAGCTAGAGACTGAGGAAGAAGCGGTCGCATTGGAAAAGAATGTTGTTGTGCTTGTAATCGAGCCAGAAATGGAGACTGAGATAGAGACTGAGACTGGAGCCGAGCTCGGGATTGAGCTTGATATTACTAGCATCATAATATTAGTACATTGTTTATATGAATTGGTTGGAGAGGTAGCTTACATGTAGTTGAATTAGAATTAGGAATGGGGGTAGAAAAGCTAGTAGAAGGAGTGGAAGTCGAAGTCACATCAGTGCTCGACGATAGCGATAGGACGGCTTGACTAGATGATGTAGCTTGAGCCCCGGCAATTGTAGAAACGGCAGAGGAAATATGCATACTCGAAGAGGTTGCCGGTGTTGTTGTTGCAGGATGTATATTCAAAGACGAGTAATCACTCGCTGGAAAGGTCTGGACCGCGAGAGTCGATCCATCGCTGTTAACATCGATCTGTTGGACCACAGATATTGTTTGAATAACTTCTGTGACGGCGGAAGCTTCTGCTGTTGCTGTTTTAATTGTGGTTTGTCGTTTGTGTAATTTTTGATGCTGATTTAAATGATGTAAATGATTGTGATGAGATGGCCCATATGCATGCTCGTGTCTGGCCAGAATGAGTGATGGCTCAGCGTCGTTCATGGCGCACCCTTATTTTTTGCAGCTGCGTCTACAGCGCTCAATGGGGGACCAAAATATTTTTCAAAAGAGTGACTTCCTTCCTTCCTTCCTTCCTTCCTTCCTTCCTTCCACCGAGTTGGGACGTAATATTTACAACTTCGTCGTCACCCTCATTGCCGTTAATTGGAAAAAAGAGGGTTTTGTGTTTTTTGTGTTTTTTGTGTTTTTGTTTTTGTTTTCGTTTTCGTGGGGGGGGAGGAAGAGTAACTTAGAAGATGGTACTGCATTATTCACTTTACTTTACTTACTTACTCAGGTACAAAAAAGATTTGACTTCCAGATTTAGTAAGATTGGTTGGTTGTAGGACACGGGACACGGGACACGGGCCAATAAGCCAATAGCCAATTTCGCTAAGAATATCACTAAAGGTAATCTCTATCTTTTAAAGTCTTTTTAGAACCTAAATTGGTTAATAAGATGATAGAATATAGAAATTTATGTTCAAGGATTACCTAGGTATTATTTAATAATTACCTAAGTGGATAAATGAATCAATAAATCAATTGACCAATCAATAATAATATAAAAAGAAGATTAATTAAATAATAATAATATAATAATTATTATGTTAATATTTTATTTCTAGCTGTTTTTCGATTTACAATATTAATTAAGTATTAATAATAATAAGTATAAGTATAAGTATACCTACTTAAATACTTAAATAAATACAAAGGGGGTTTATACTATATATTTAAGTAGGTACATGAAGATCTAGAAGATTTGATATGAATGAAGTGCTAAAGTTGATGACTTGCTATTTGTTATTACCTATTCGTGCTCCCCCCTATTTATGTGGATAGAGACTTACCTACCTAGCACCTACTGCAGAGATAATCACATCATCCTTCTGCTCATCACATCTGGGGAGATTTGAAGGACGTAAAGGGAAAAGGTTAATAATAATACTCCGTACATTATAAGTTGGTATTTATATAATATTAGGATAAGCATACAAGTTTCCTACATAGTAGATACAATACAACTAGTAGTATGACTTCATTCATTCATCTAATATGGCTATAAAAAAGGATGAAACTTATCTAGATACCTAGGTAGGTAAGTACATAGATATTCATAAAGATTTATCAAATAGCGTAAATAAATACTCGTATAAATTCTGTATAAATACATCATTTATCATTTTGCATCACAAGTTGGAATTACTATATACCACCTGTTCAACTTCTACTCTATCAATATAAAACCAAAACATCAACCATAACCAAATAAAGCCTACTCGGCCATCTACAAAATCATGGCTACTCCTGCTCAGTTAGCAGAGAAAGCTCGACAGGATCGTCCAGAAGTTCCAACAACAAGATATCATACCCCACCCCCACTTCCACCTCGAGGAGAGTCTATTCAAGCCCTTCCACCTAGAGCAGAGTCTATTCAAGCCCTTACACCTAGAGCAGAGTCTATTCCACCTAAAGCAGATTTTATGCAAGCCCCTCCACCATATACAGATGAAGATGAGAAGAGAAGCGAATTAATCTCAGAGCAATGGCGTTCAGTCGATCCAAGATCATCTTCTACACATTCTTTAGTACCTTCCGAATCTAATCAAGATGGTCGTCGTAAATTATTACTCATTTACATTCATGGCTTCATGGGCAATGAAACCAGCTTCCAAAGTTTTCCTGCTCATGTTCATAATCTTCTAACCATCACGCTCGAAGCAACTCATGTTGTCCATACCAAAATTTATCCTAGGTACAAATCCAGAAAGGCTATCAACTTTGCGCGAGATGATTTTAGTATTTGGTAAGTACTCCCTTACTTTTTATCATTCATGGCTGACTACAAGGTTATTATTAGGTTGGAGCCTCATGAAGATTCTTTGACCGACATCATTTTACTCGGTCATAGTATGGGAGGAATCCTGTCTTCGGAAGTGGTCCTTCAACCACCACCTCCTCCAGCGAATCGTCCCTTTCGCCATAGGATATTGGGAACAATTAGTTTCGATACCCCATTTCTAGGTATGCATCCTGGAGTTGTGGTTAGTGGAATAGGAAGTCTCTTCAGACCTGCGCCAGATCCTCCAGGTTCAATTAAAGGGTCACTGTCTCCCACGGGCGCAAGTTCGCCGTCGTTAAACGGTCCTGTATCTACGCCAAGTCTAACAGGCACTTTCTCGGACTCGAATACTATGTATCAAGGAAGTAATGGGCAAAGTATGACATCATTAACTACTCCTCCACCAAATGATCCATACTATAATGCTCCTTTCCCAAACGATATCAGAATACCGGAACGAAAAGGGTTCAACAATTTCTTACATTTTGTCAATAAGCACGCCGAGGGTGTTGGGGCATATGCAAAGTTGAGTGGTTTAACTTCTGCAACCTCCCAGTATTTTATGTCCCATTTGGAGTTTGGAAGTTGCCTTGCAGACTATCCTGGCATGATGAATCGCTACTCCAAATTGCGTGCCCTAGAGGATGTTGATGAAGTTGCTGGGCGAAGTTCTGCCAACCAAACCCAGACTTCCCGGAGGAGATTCATCAACTATTACACTGCGAGCACTGGTCGGCCCAAGAAACCCAAAGAAGCTGCCGTTGAAGAATCTCTTAATGACAGCATCGCCGCATCGACGACTGGAATGAGTAATTTAAGTCTAGATACTCCAGAAACCCAACCTCTAACATCAGTTGAAATTACAACTCCGGCGGACGATAATATCGATTTGGCTGATGGCATACATATGCAGCAGGTTGACGAACAGATGCAAGAGTTAGGTGATGATTCAGGGGTTCAAGACGATGCTCCACAATCACCAGAAATGCGACACATCGACTCGATACCTATCGAAGACGATGAATATATACCTGTCGCAACTTTATCACATGCTGAGGAGCTAGAGGTATCTAATACTACTATACAAAAGGCGCCCATTGAACCTCCACTTCCTCCTATTCCAGATGCTCCGACGGAACCACAACCAATAAATCTGGATCTTTATACCGATAAAGACTCTCGAAAAATCGCAGAGAAAGAGCATAAACGCATCATGAAAGCTTATAATCAAGCCTTGAAGGATCGAGAAAGTGCTCTTAAAGATCGTCGCAAGTTAATAGAGAAAAGAGAAAAGAAAGCTCGGCAAGAAGAAGAGAAGCAATTCAAAGCTCAAGAGAAGCATAGGTTGAAAGAAGAAAAGGAAGCGGAAAAGCAAAAGGCTACATTAAATCCCAAATCACCCAAAGGAAAAGAGAATATTCCAAAGGCGGAAAATTTGGAGAGGGTGGAGAAGGCGAAAAAGGACAAGAAGTTTTGTATGCTACCTCCAGAGTCTGGGGGAAAGAAAGATGTCTGCTGGGTCCGAGTTTATATGGAAGGAGTGGACGAAGTTGGAGCACACTGTGGGCTTTTCTTCCCGGGACCACAATATGAAAGTTTGGTTGGAAATGTAGGTGAAAGGATTGAAGGATGGGTGAAGGAAGATGCGACGAAGAGAGAAATCCTCTCCAGACGGTAGTTAGATTTGACGATATGACGATATGACGATACGATTGAGGCATTTTTTTTTAAAATTTGATTGATATACAAATCACGAGACTCATGAAGATAGATAACCAAACAAATTGACATGACAAATTCTTTGGGCTGAAATATTCTCCTACTACTAGTATTACTACTAACCCCGATAGATTCTTCACGGCTGATCATAATAATAATGACATGACATGATATGACATGATATGACATGACATGACAAGAGAAGCATTTCTTTGAAGTTCTTGTCTGAGTCGAGTCAATTCATTTGGAAACGATCAACTTGATAAACTACGTAGTGTGAATCTTGTTCTAATGGTTTGACCGCCCTCCCTCTATCTTCTATCCTCTATTCTCTATTCTACCAACTTGTTCTTATTACTTCTTACTTCTAAATTGTAAATATATTATATTACCTATTTCAATGCTTCAATTACTACTCCTCCTCTGATTGATATCTCTCCTCTCATCTTCCGAATAACAACAAAAGGTCACAATGGCCACTCAATCTTCCAATTCCTATTCTCTTCCCAGTCCTCTCCCTCACAACTCTGCCTCCAATTCCAATCGAGCTCCTCAAAATGCCTCTATGAAGTCATGGCGCAATCGTTTCAGTTCCATGTTTCCCAATAATAATACAAATACGACATCACATAACACGGAGGATGCGAATGAATATAATAATGGCGGCCCGTCGACAGCGAATGCAAACGTTTCTACGAGAGGTGGACATGTCCCGAAATGGTATAAGATTAGATTGTTTAAGGGCATGATTGATGATGTGAAGAGACGGGCACCCTTTTATTGGAGTGATTGGACCGATGCTTGGGATTATAGAGTGGTGCCGGCTACAATTTATATGTATTTTGCGAAGTATGTTACAACACTTCAACACTTCACTGGAGATGAATATCCCAAGTGCTGAGTGGAGAAGTCATGGAGATGAAATGAGGGAATCTACTCATCAACTGATAGCTAATTATGTGACAGCATCTTACCTGCTTTAGCCTTTTCTTTGGACATGTAAGTCTTCTATTAAACATATTTGGAGGAAACTCTTCTGATTAGATTATAGGTTTACGAAAACCAACATGAGTTACGGTGTTAATGAAGTGCTACTTTCTTCAGTCCTAGGATCAGTGGTTTTTGCAATATTTGCCGCTCAGCCTTTGGTCATTGTAGGAGTTACGGGACCAATCACTGTTTTCAATTAGTACGTTTGATGACACGAAGGTCACATAAGATACTAATATGGACAGTACTGTCTACGATATCATGGTTCCTACTGGAGCAAACTATTTTGCATTTATGGCTTTGATTGCATTGTAAGTACATGATTCAGTTCACCAATTTATATACCCACAAAGACTAACGGAAGCAGATGGTCTCTAGTGATGCATTGGATACTTGCTATTACCAACTCTTGCAACTTCCTCCGTTATTTTACTCGTTTCTCTTGCGATACTTTTGGATTTTACGTAGCCTTCATCTACCTCCAGAAAGGTATCCAAGTCCTCACTCGCCAAGGCTCTGATGAACCATTCTACCTTTCTATCGTCATCGCATTACTCGTTACCGCCGTTTCATTTTTGTGTGGTGTAGTTGGAGACAGTCCATTATTCCATCATTATATTAGAGTCTTTATTAAAGACTATGGTACACCTCTCACCATCATCTTCTTTACTGGTTTTGTACACATTGGTAAGATGAGAGATGTGGATTTGACTACACTACCTACTAGCAAAGCTTTCTTTCCAACAACTGATAGAAGTTGGTTTATTCATTTCTGGGATGTTAGAGTTTCGGATGTGTTTATCGCTATACCATTTGCTATCTTGCTTACAATTTTGTTTTATTATGACCACAATGGTAAATTACAGGCTCCCTCATTCTTACACAAATATGCGGTCACTGATCAAGTATAGTATCTTCTCTCACGGCTCAAGGAACGGAGTTCCCCCTCCGCAAGCCTGCGGGTTTCCACTGGGATCTTTTCCTCCTCGGCCTAACAACCGGTGTCGCCGGCCTGCTGGGACTTCCTTTCCCAAACGGTCTGATCCCACAAGCTCCATTCCACACCCAGGCTCTTTGCGTCAAAAAACTTGTTGCCGATAACGATGAATCTGGAGACTCAAAAGGTCATCTCAAATCAGTCACATCCCACGTCGTCGAACAACGCGTCAGCAATCTGGCCCAAGGTATCTTAACCCTGGGGACCATGACTGGCCCTCTTCTTATAGTTGTACACCTCATCCCTCAAGGTGTCCTGGCAGGCCTCTTCTTCGGCATGGGTTTGGAAGCCCTCATCGACAACGGCTTGACTTCTAAAATACTCTTTCTTCTCAAGGATTCCTCGCTAACCCCTTCGTCCGACCCCTTACGACATCTTCCCCGAAAATCCGCCATCTGGATTTTCGTATTGATTCAACTCATCGGTTTTGGTGCCACATTTGCTATCACACAGACGATTGCGGCCGTAGGGTTCCCAGTCATTATCTTGGCGCTGACTCCGATTAGGACATGGTTACTACCAAAATGGTTCACCAAGGAGGAGTTGGCGGTGCTGGATGGCCCGACTGCGAGCCCATTCACAATGATTAGTGTCGGGGGCAATCATGGAGAAGTAGTTGAGGATGCGGGGCTTTCAACCAGTGTTGATGTTGGTGGGGAGGGTATGTTGGTGGGTAGTAGTTCGGACGAGGGTAGCGGAAATGGGAAGTTGGTCGTGGAAACTGAGGGTGATGGTGATGAGGGACGAGCCGAACGAGGGGAATTTCCAGCCAGTGGCCCTGGTGCGGGAATGTCGAGGAGGGGGGAGAGTTGGAAGGGGGAAGGGAGAAGTGGTGGATTGGGTGAAGGGATGGAGTTACAAAATTTGGGCATGAGTAGAAGAAGTGTTAGTAGGCAGCAAGATTAGAGAGGTGGTTTCATTCGGAGGATATTGAAAAGCGTGTTTGCATTTGGGTGACGAACATTCGTGGCCGCGGTTGCAAGACTGATTGTGGTCAAAGGATATTTCATTGTATATTTGCACGATTTCACTGAGCCTGCATCCGAGCGGGAGATCGGTCTCCCTTTGCTTTGATGGATGAGGTGTGGAGATTGGTTATTTGGATTGCTACCTTTGGGAAGGATGGTGGGTTTGAGTTTGAGTTTGAGGTTGAGGTTGAGTTTGAGTTTGATTTGATACAAATAGGACAGAACATATTTGTATGTATGTATCTATATATATAAAGTCTAGAAGCTAGAAATAGTCTCGATTGCTGCGCGTGTCTCTTGGGACAGGGACAATTGTATGCTATACTATTCTTTCGTTTCATTGGCTTGGAATGTATGAGAGGAAATATCCCGATATAAGAACATCATACTCGTACTGTCGTTTCCATAATGCAAGGACTAGGGGCCATCGATATGACAATATCTTCTCGTCCAATACCAGACAGCCAACTTCCTCAATAAGCGTAAATGCGTAAAAGCGTAACAAATAAGCTAGTACCCTGTATACCGGCAGTCTGGCACCTAGTTTCGCATAATGAGATTATGAGAGGCTATCTATCTATCAGCTTGGTCGAGGCATACAGCTAACTACCTAGTTACCAACAGCGAGACTCATCTAACAAAGGTTGACGAAATGGATCTTGCTTTACTCATGCTTTGAATATACATACGGACACTGAAATGAAATTTTGATGAAAATCATGCTTATAAAGCAGGAGCTTTGTTACTCCAGTGACTCTATCAATCCCAGTAACAAATTATTGACCAGGTGTTTTGGAATTTGAGCCCAGAGCGACGACTGCCCATTCTTCTTTGGGGGCTTCAAAAATACCGTCAATCTTCGCATTATTGCCATGAATAAACTTGTTATCAATCGACTTGATATCCATCATATTTTGGATATGGAAGCGTTAATTTCTTTGACCAGACTAGGTAGTTGTAAAGAATCAAGGCCGCATGCAAAGAGGTGCGAGGAGCTTGAGAGGTTCGTACAAGAAGTACTCCGCCGGTATGACTAATGCCAGGAGCTTCATCTCTAATATCCTTTGGTCAAGAAGCACTATATAACTAATAAGTGACACATTCTTGGTAGGCTGGTAATGTTGGAAAAATAATTGAGGTTCATAGATATCGATAATTGTTGATGGAGGGATAAAGTCGCCGTCCAGATTTCCATATAATATGTACCATGTATACCCACCATATCAGCCGTGACAGGTCCCGATGGTGGAAGGATACAGATGAATCCAGCGTGGATATTAAACCCCAGAGCCCATGCAAGGTTCATGGCATGGAATAGAGGAGACACAACAGAGATCCTCTTGCCTTGTGTATAGTTGGCAGTAGTCGAAGAGAAATACTCACCCTTCATCTCGTCCAAATTCTGGTGTACTGCTAAAATCTTCTTGGTTACTGTCGGGGCTTCTTTTGGGAGAAAAACATGATGACAGTCTATTGCTTCAAGAAGAGATGATTGTGCTTCAATATTTCGATGAGCACTGAGAAGTGTCTACGGAATGATTAGCTTTTGATTCACGGGAAGTAGGAGTGGTAAGTCGACAATATGTCCGACTTTGCACATTCCCAATATCAAGACTAAGTAATTAAGATCCAAAGGTCCTATGTATAGAACGACAGTCGGTCCTTGTCCTTTCAGTTGCTCATCAAACCAGGCGATCAAATCAGAATATACAAGTGGTCATTTTGTTATGACCATTCATTTTCACTTGCAAGAACTGGCCGCGCCGTAAAGCTACTACAGCCATCCGATGAAAGCCATTGTACTTGTAAGGGTGTGAAATATATGATTTTGTAAATATAATATGATATTGACGGCAGTGAGGTATACCGACCTAGCAGTACAACTCACAAGTGATGAGTGGTTCACTGAGCTTAACGCGTGGTGGTACAGCGCTTAACCTATTTGAGGACTACCGCAAATTTGATAGTGTAAACAAGAGCGCGACCTTCAAGTATTCCATTGATCACTCTCATTCCTATTACCTTATCCATTTTCTCTCGCCCAAATAACTAACAATCTGATATTCATTCGAAATACTTTCTTTTAACTTGAGATGAGAATCTATTGAATATTGAACATTGAATACCTACCTAAATATAGTACAGTAACAGTAGCACATCGAAGCGAATTGTCTTCACCCAGCCAACAGCAAACTGCGTCATTACTTTTTATTTACTATCAAAGAAGTCCTTCCATGTACTCACACTTACAACGTCAATTCTGCGAAAAGATTAATGATATTAACAAAATATTAATTGCCATGGCCATCGATCCACGATTAATGCCAGGTGTAGTATCAACTGCATCTACTCCTTCTTTAAGATCAAGAGAAGGTAGTGTTGTTTCTACAGTTAGAGATGCAGGCGGCAATGTTAGAGTTGTGGTCAGAGTTAGAGGATTTCTACCTAGAGGTGAGTATTTGAATAAACAAAAAATGGTTGAAGTAATTTTCACTTATCATTTATACAGAAATCGATAGAGGAGCTGAATGTTTGATCAAAATGAACCCATCATCACAAGCAACTACTTTGCTAGTACCCAACGATACAGATCCTGCAAACACTCGCTCGAAGATGCGCAAAGTCATGGAAGAGAAAATCTTTACATTTGACAATTCCTTTTGGAGCCATGATATATCTGACGAGCACTATGCGCACCAGGAAGATGTTTACAATTGTTTGGGGGAGGAGTTTTTGGATCATAATTTCGAAGGATATCATACATGCATCTTTGCATATGGCCAGACGGGTTCAGGAAAGAGTTATACTATGATGGGTACAGAAGACCAGCCAGGATTAATTCCAAGGACCTGCGAGGATCTCTTCCAGCGAATCGAGGCAGCACATAATGAAAGTCCAAACATTTCCTACAATGTCCGTGTATCTTATTTCGAGGTCTATAACGAACATGTCCGAGATCTCCTTGTGCCATACCACCCCAATCAACCACCCTATTACCTTAAGATTCGTGAATCCCCCACAGAAGGACCCTATATCAAGGATTTGACCGATGCCCCTGTTAAGAATATTTCTGAAATTATGCGATACATGAAAATGGGAGATGCCAGTCGTACCACTGCGAGCACCAAGATGAACGATACCAGTAGCAGAAGTCATAGTGTATTCACCATTATGCTCAAGCAGATCCACCATGACATGGAGACCGACGAAACTACAGAGCGCACTGCCCGAATCCGACTTGTGGATCTCGCTGGTAGCGAACGTGCAAAGGCAACAGAAGCAACAGGCGCTCGTCTACGTGAAGGAAGCAATATCAACAAGTCCCTAACCACCCTCGGTCGTGTCATTGCTGCTCTCGCGGACCCAAAGCAACATCGTACCGGAAAGCGCAACAAAGACATTGTTCCTTATAGAGATTCAATCCTCACCTGGCTGCTCAAAGATTCATTGGGAGGAAATAGTAAGACCGCAATGATTGCATGCATTTCTCCAGCAGATTATGACGAAACTCTTTCTACCCTTCGCTATGCCGATCAAGCCAAACGCATCCGCACACGTGCCGTCGTCAACCAGGATCATGTCTCCGCTGCCGAACGCGATGCTCAAATTGCTGCTATGGCTGAAGAAATTCGCATTCTACAACTACAAGTTTCTAACTCTGACTCTAGCCGAAAAGAAACAGAAACCAAAGCACAAGATGAAAAACTTGAGCAATACCAGAACAAAATCGCTCTCATGCAAAGAATGATGGAAGACAGGACCATGATATCAGAAGGCAAGATTCGAAACTTGACGACGGAAAACGAGGCTTTAAGATTGCATTTGAAGTTGGCTCTGGATAGCTTGAAGAATCCAATCAAGGTGGCGACTACAAGAGCTAGTAGCATGGGCAGTTTTAGTTTTGGCGGTGACTACGAGTTAGAGCAGTTTAAGAGGAATAAGGACGAAGGTGAGGAAACTCCAGAGGAAGACGATTACGAACAGGCATTTACGGATGCAGACGAAGCTATTGATGTCGGGGTACACGAAGAGAGGGCAAGTGAGATGCAAGGGTTCATGGGTGCTTTGTTGAAGGATTTGGATGTGTTCAGAAAGAAGATAGGTGATGATAAGGGTCGTTTTGGTAGGGAGTTTCAGGTTGTATGAGTATGAGTATGATTATGAGGAAAGTGGGAATATGGATGGGACTGGTGTTTTTTTTTATTAGGACGGAAAAATCAAGCTAGCATTGGTGTTGGGGTGTTTTTGTTATTTTATTATACCAAGGGACGGATCAACGATAGGAGGGTTGGATTGGATGTTGTAGAGTTAAAGTTTATGAATCACGGCACGGTGTATAGAATACCGGTAATCAAGTATCTATCAAGATTTCCTTGTCTCTTCGGTGGTGATTTCATTTTTGTATCATTTTAGATGTGTACGTGTCTGTGGGGGGAGGGGTGGGAGAGGGGGGCTAGTAGACTTCTTACGAGTCACGGGTTGTGTACTTTACAAAAGGTGCTGATATCATGAATTGTATGATATGATATGATATGATACTTTGATACTTGGCAGGATAATAGGGCCTGTAAGATAACAGATATGCAACATACACTACTTGTAATGCTCTAAGATTGTTCTCAGGGTTCTGAATGGAAGGATTTGGAACTCATGGGAGACGGCTTGGTATAGTTACGGGAACTCAAGGTACGGAGAGGGGTTAGACTCCTCGGGGGTTGGAGTTCGTGGTCTGGATTTTGGAGTAGGTATGTATGTCACTTCAACATAAAACGCTGTGGTAAAGAGACTGATGCGAAATGAGCATTATGATTTTCTTTTATTTACGCGTTTTGATTTTACAAGGGCAGTGCTGCCTGGTTCATCCATCCACTAGAGTCATTTTAAGCTCCCTTCTATCCAACGCCATCTCTAACGCCAAGTAACCGAAGTGTTCGGATGAGGAAAATCCCAATCCCAATCTCAATTTATATAGAACACCCAAACATTCATCCAATCTATTCCTTTACCCATCCTAGTATCTCAAAGTTCCTCAATACCCGCCTTCTTTCCCACCCCCATCTTCCTATCCCCATCCGCATCTTCTCCCTCCACCTCACTATCACTCTCGCTGCCATCCCCACTCTCACCCTCCCTCGTCTCCTCCAAAACCCCCAATCCCAAATTCATCTCTACATAACTCTCTCCCTCCCTCACATCCTCCAATCCCCTCTCCTCTCCTCCACTCATCTTCTTCATCAATTCCTCATTTGCCTCTCTCATTTGCTTCAGGAAATCTGGAAGATTATTTAAGCCCTCTGTCTTGCCAAATCCGTTAAGTGTTGATACACGCATTACGGGACGGGCGTTTAGCGGGCGGATGAGGGGGATTTCGTCTTCGGACTCGGACTCATCTTCAGAAGAGGCGTCTGATGATGAAGCTTCTGCTTCTGATGATGAATTGGCCTCGGAAGATGCTTGAGATGAGGATTTAGGTGACTTTGTGGGGGTGGAGGTCGAGGTGGATGGTTGAGGGGTGTTGGAGGTGGTTTTTCCTAGGGCGGTACGTTTTCTGGGTGGGAGTTTGGCGTCGAGAATTTTTCGGGTGGGTGTTGATTCAGAATCCATTGCTTCGGTGGGAGGAGGCGAGCGTTTGGTTGTTGACATGGTGAATGTGTCAGGTGAGTTATTGGGACGAGGTAAGATTGGATAAGATATGGAAGTTTCAAATAGTCTCAGCTCAGTAGTAGCTCTAAGTGGTAGGACCAGTGGTAGGATCTGAGACGGGAGTGAACCGAGAGTGATATTTGATAACTATAACTTATTAGCATGTGGACTTTCAATAAGTGATATATCGAATAATAGACAAGGGTACCAACGGGCTTATATGATAATGCAGGTTTATTTTGGTGAAGCTAGAATATTATATGTATTTCCAATAATCCAAAAGAACTTTCAGTCCAAGTAATGATTGAATAAAAGTATAGCGAAGGTGAGTTGTAGTTTTTCTGTCTTTAGAAATTGATTCGGTGATTAGATACCCATTATACCTCACCGCCAGATATTGCCGTTTACACGTGACCGTTCTCGCGGCCACTCACCGGGCGTGTTTCACTCTCCGAACCAATGAAGCCGAATGGACATTACATGGGCGTCTACTTCTTCTTGAGAGGGGGCCGTTCGGGTGCTTGTTTCAGGGTTTCATCCTGGATCCACTGCTTCAGATGTGATCTGCTGTGCATTCCCTTGGCGCCACTGTTGCTTCATCACTTCATCCTTTGTCTCTTCTACATAATAGGTTTGCTCTCTCTTTCATCCTCTCTACCATCTTTCTCTTGTTCATCCCACCTTTGGCTTGTCAGTTCCTTGGCATCTTGTCGTTTATCTTGAAAGCGGTAGCAGCATTCGAGTATCCCACTACAGTATCAAGTCTCTCAATATTACACACACCATTTATACAATTATGGCGTTACGACCATCGCTCATTACACGAGGAATTTCCACACCTGGAGCAAGCGATACTGGATCGCCTGCTCGCGATGATGCTAAGAAGAATATGTTGAAGGCAATGCGTCCATTGCCTACACAGCATTATTGGAATGTCTACTTCGATAGGTCAGTGCTCTCGTTGAGGGATGCGTGGATTCCGTATATGGTATTGGTTTGGTACAATTGCTAACGGAGTATCACATAGACAACAGAAGGATGCAAAGCAAGCCGCAGATGGCAGTTATACTGTAACCCTTGACAAACTCCCCACTCAGATCGAATCAATTCAGGACTTTTGGCGTTATTGCAACAATACCCCATTCGATCAGATTAAGATGAGAGAGTCCATTTATCTATTCAAACAAGGGTTCCAGCCAGTGTGGGAAGACAGAAGAAACATAAATGGAGGTAGTTGGACATTTAGGGTTCCTAAGCAAAATGGTCCGGACTTTTTTACTAGAGTTCAATTGATGGCTATAGGAGAGAAGCTGCAAGGTTGCTTGGAATTAGGTGAGCAGTTTTACACCAGTCTTTCGGTTGGAAATGTTCGCCCCTTTATAAGGACAATTGGAGGTTCGGATAGAAAAGAGTCGAAGAGGTTGAAGTGTTGATCTACATGGCTTTTAAATCATTCACGAACAAGTATTCTATTCACGATTTGGAAGTGTTGAAGGTTATGGGACGGAATATGACCCCAGGATAGTACTAACATACAAATAGGCGATCAACTTTGTGGTGTCGGCCTTTCTGTTCGCTTCAACTCTCACCTCATCTCAATTTGGCATCGCGATGCCTCAAAGCAAAAATCCGTCGATGCATTACTCGCTACGGTATTAGAGGAGCTTCCACAAGAGCTGAAACCTAAGCCCGACAACTTCTTCTATAAGAAACACTCAGATCACGCCGGATTCAAAGCTCCTCCAGCGGAAAGTACATCCGAATCCGCACAGACCGAGGTCACTGCGCCTAAAATCCAGACCGAGGTTCCAGCAGTCTAGACTCGATGTTTCATTATATCAAAGAAGTTATATGGGAATAGGCGTCACAAATATATCAGCAGAGGTCAGATCATGAAAATATTGATGAGATTGAAAGGTGTTTTGCCGGATTGGACCGGATTTTGCATAACTTCGTCGGCGTCATACCAAGAGCAATCAGCTAAATAAATGGAATATGTGCAACCAAACAACGCTATGCAAGACTCCCCTGTGTATGACTCAATCCACGGTGATATCAAATCAATCCCCCAACGCCATGCCAAAAAAAAAAAAAAATCACCTATAAACCATAACCCCAAAACCCCATATGGCCAAAGCACTCAAAATCCCAATATCATGTTTCAAATTATGCCATCCATCCACTCTCATCTCCACACCCCAGCCCTCCTCATAACCCCCTCAAACTCATCCCTGTCCACCCCCTTCCCTACCCCCTTTCCCCCATTCGCCTCCAATAACATACTAATCAACAAATCCTCATCCACATCCTCCTTCAACACCATCGCGACCCTCTTCAACGTCGCCAAAGTAATCCTTCCCATATCCTCCCCCCCTCCATTGCCACCCCCGTTCTTCTTCTGTCCCGCATTCGCAAATAGTCTAAACGCATCATCCACATCCTTTTTATGCGAATCCGACGTCCTCGTCCGAGAATGAAATTTGATGGCGCAGATGGCTAGGAAATGGCGGTAGACAGTGTAGCCCTCGTCTTCCGGGTCGAGAATGCTGTGGTATTCGCGGAGTTCGGAGGGGGTGGGGGTAAGTCCTAGTGCTCTTTTTTCTTGTTAGTATTACGTTTTAATGTGCCCATATCAAGTGAGAATATAACACTCAGCGGCGCGTGGTGGGAAAATTAGGG